>JAPYYM010004001.1:0-10550 GCA_028534135.1 Potos flavus
GATGAACATTTTTTCATGTGTCTGTTAGCCATTTGTATGTCTTCTTTGGAGAAGTGTCTGTTCATGTCTTCTGCCCATTTTTTAACGTGATTATCTGTTTTTTGAGAGTTGAGTTTGAGGAGTTCTTTACAGATCTTAGATATCAGACCTTTGTCTGTAGTGTCATTTGCGAATATCTTTTCCCATTTTGTGGGTTGCCTGTTTATTTTGTTGACTGTTTCCTTTGCTGTACAAAAGCTTTTTATCTTGATGAAGTCCCAAAAGTTCATTTTCACTTTTGTTTCCTTTGTCTTCGGAGACATGTCCTGAAAGAAGTTGCTGTGGCTGATGTCGAAGAGGTTACTGCCTATGTTCTCCTCTAGGATTTTGATAGATTCCTGCCTCACTTTGAGGTCTTTTAACCAATTCGAGTTTATCTTTGTGTATGGTGTAAGAGAATGGTCAGGTTTTGTGAATAATCCTTTTAATGTATTGTTGGATCCTACTGGCTAGACTCTTGTTGAATATTTTGGTATCCATGTTTATCAGGAATATTGGTCTATAATTCTTCTTTTTGGTGAAGTCTTTGGTTTTGAGATCAGGGTAATGCTGGCCTCATAGAACAAATTTGGAAGTTTTCCTGAAATTTCTAATTTTTAAAAAAATTTTACTTATTTATTTGACAGAGAGAGAGAGATCACAAGTAGGCAGAGAGGCAGGCAGAGAGAGAGAGAGAAGCAGGCTCCCTGCTGAGCAGAGAGCCCGATGTGTTCTACTGTTCTGCTTGTAGAATTCCAGGTATATTTTCTTACATCTTAGGCTGAATTCGTGTGTGTTCAGAATGGTTTCATAGATATCCAGGTAAATTCGAGAGACTAGATAAAATGAAGTCTCCTACTCTGCCACCATCCGACCTCTCTTTTTCCCATTTTAAAATTCTAATTGACAACCTGAATAGACCAATATCTAGTAACGAGATTGAAGCAGTGATCAAAAATCTCCCAAAAACAAGAATCCATATGGACGGGTCCTGTCGTTTTATCCAGTCTGAAACCCTGTGTCATTTTATGGGAGCATTTATGCCCTTCACATTGAGAGTGATTATTGAAGGATAAGTTTTTATTGACATGTTGCCTCTGAAGTCCTTGTTTTTATAGATTGTAAGTTCCTGTTCTTTGTCCCTCATGAGTTCTTCCTACTTTTATAAAACCCCCTTTAATATTTCTTGTTAGTGCTAGCTTGGTGGTCACATACTCTTAATCCTTGCCGGTCTTGGAAGCTCTTTATCTCTCCATCCATTTTGAATGTCAGCCTTGCTGGATAGATTATTCTTGGTTGCATGTTCTTCTCATTTAGTGCCCTGAATGTGTGTTTTCAACTCTTACTGGCTTGCCAGGTTTCTGTGGACAGGTGTGATGTTATTCTGATGGGTCTTCCTCTGTACATAAGGGATCTCTTCCCACTAGCTGCCCCCAGGACCTCTTTCTAAAATTGTAACTTGCAAATTTTACAGTTATGTGTCTAGCTGATATTCTTGACTCATTGTTCTTGGTGGGTGTCCTTTCTGCCTCCAGGACATGAACACATGTTCCATTCCCTAGTTTGAGGAAATTTTCATTCAGAATTTGGTCAGCTATATCTTTTATTCCGTCTTTCTGTACCCCTTCAGGGATTCCAATAATTCTGACATTGGAACGTTTCATGGCACATTTTTTCCCCTACGTCTGTGCTCATGGTTCCTAAGCAGTTTGTTCCAACCCTCCTCCTGACCTTTTCTCTCAACCATCTTATCCTCTAGATCGCTAACTCTATTCTCTGTCTCCGTAACTCTAGTTGTGAGACTATTTAGATTAGATTGGATCTCACCAATAGCATTTGTGACCTCTGCCATACTGGTTCTCAGTTCTGTCCTTAGAGATTCTGTGTTGTCATTAATGTTTTTCTCCATCCTGGCCATTGCCTGGAAAATTGTTACCCTGAATTCCCTTTCTGATATACTGTTTATGTCCATGTCCAATAGTTCTGAGGGAGAGGGCGCGGTCTCTGGGTTTTTCCTCTGTTGGGTGTTCCTCCTCCTAGTCATTTTGATGAGAGTTGGATGAGAGGATGTATAGCTGAATATATCACCCACGATCCAGGCACAGGGCACCCTGGAAGGTTTTGGAGCAATTGGAATTCACCACCCAAAAGAAAGAATAAAGATAAGAAAAGAGAGACAGAGAAAGAGAAGAAAAAGAGATCTCAGCCAGAATGGACCCCAAAATAAGATTTATAAGGTATATAAACAAACACAAACAAGCATAAAGACCGACAAAAGTAAATGGCAAGAAATAAAAGAATTTAGTCGGAATGAACCTCAAGAATAAGATTTATATAATAACAGAACAAAAGCAAATACACAGAAACACTGATAGAACGGTAAGATGGGAGGGTGGTTATAACTGTTTGATGTGGGTGAGGAAGGTTATTTTGTGTCTTCCTGGGTTTATTATTGTTTTAAGCCTCTAGTTTTAATATTCAGTAGTTTAAAAAAAAAATTAAAAAACCAAGAAACGTGAGAATAGTGAATAAGAAAAAAAATTAAAGAAAGAAAAAAACTTGTATCTATGGAACATACAGGTTTTAGGGTATTACCAGGAGCTTAATATATTGATTTCCGCTGATGTTGGGGTTATAGTTTTATGGGGACCCTGTGTTTATTGTCCTCTTGTTTTTGGCTTGTCTTCTGGGGGAGAAGCCTGCTGCATGTTTTCCAGTCAATCTTGCTTCGGTTGAGTCGCCCTGCCCCTCAATCAGGGGCCTGGGCTCTGTGGAAACTGGTTTCTCAGACTTTCGCTTTTTGGCGATTTTTGCTCTTTCGTAGCTGTTTCGCCTTTTCAGAGTCCAAGCAAGGAATTTGCCCATATTCAGACCTCCGTGTCACAGAGAAGCCTCAGTCTGCTCCCTTCTGCATAGTCCAGAATACAGTCTCCCATCTGCAAGCTCCACTCACACTTCAGCCCGCCATGGGCAGTGCCCAACCCCAGTCACCGTCGCAGTGGCCCCGTGAAGCCCTTGCTAGCCTCTGCACCATCGTGCGACCAAAGACGTGAGGTCTAGGAAACTCGCTTCTGGTGGCTGCCGTTGCCGGGACTGCTCTCTGGGCTCCAGTCCCCTGCCTCGTGTGCTCAGATTCCTGCCCGAGATTGGCCCGTGTTCTCTCCCGCGCTGGCTGGGAGCACCCAGACCCTGTGGCAGGCAGCGGACATCCTGTGGTCCTAGAGACCACCGGCCAGGGCTCCCACCTGGTCTCTTAGGAGCTTGAGGGAGTGCACTCAGTCCACAGAGTGATGCACACAGGGAAAAGTTGCAGGCTCATGGACCTCACCATGCTCTCTGAGGCCCTTGCAGGAGTGTGCTTCTCCCACAAAATGGTGCAAGGAGCGGAAAGCTGTAGGTTCATGAACCACGGACTGGACCCCCCCACCAGTCTGTCTCTGACGCAGGTGGTGTCCTTCCCGAGAACGTGGGCTTGGGCCCGTGCCCATGACCACCCACTTCCACTAGTTGCTCCTTAAGATCTTTAGCTGTTTTTAAGTCTTTTTAATTGGACGCTAATTTAATGCTATCCCCAAACACAGAGCACTTTCCTTTGGGGTATTACTATCCTTGGGTCGCTTCTGGTGGCTCCCTCCCCCTTCTGTTTATCTTCTGATATCGGTTCAAGTGTTCCCACTCTGCTTTACCTCTCCACTGCTTTCTTCTGCTCCTGTAGAGATCCAGAAGTGAAAAATCTTACTTCTCAGGTTGATTTCATTTGTGCTCAGCGTGTTCTGGTAGATATCCAGCTCATTTTAGGGGACCAGTTGTAACAGGATCCCTTACTTCTCTGCCATCTTGCCCTCCTCGGGAGAAGATATTTTTAAATGACATTGCAGACAAAGAGCTAGTATTGAAGATCTGTAAAGAACTCCTCAAACTCAACACCCCAAAAAACAGATAATCACATCAAAAAATGGACAGAGAAGACATGAACAGACACTTCTCCAATGAAGACATACAAATGGCTAAAAGACACATGAAAAAATATTCATCATATTAGCCATCAGGAAAATTCAAATCAAAACCACATTGAGATCCCTACTTATACCAGTTAGAATAGCAAAAATTAACAAGGCAATAAACAACAAGTGTTGGAGAGGTTGGGGAATAAAGGGCACCCTCTTTCATTGTTGGTGGGAATGCAAGTTGGTGAAGCCACTTTGGAAAACAGTGTGGAGGTTCCTCCAAAAATTAAAAATAGAGCTACCCCATGACCCGGCAATTGCAGTACTGGGTATTTACCCCAATGATACAGAGCTAGTGAAAAGAAGGGCAATATGCACCCCAATGTTCATAACAGCGTGTCCACAATAGCCAAACTGCGGAAAGAGCTGAGATGCCCTTCAACCAACAAATGGATAAAGAAGATGTGGTCCATATATACAATGGACTATTACTCAGCCATCAGAAAGGATGAATACAGAACTTTTGACTCAGCATGGATGGGACTGGAGATTATGCTGAGTGAAATAAGCCAAGCCAGGAAAGTCAATAATCATGGTTTCACTTACTTGTGGATCATAAGAATAGGATAGAGGACATTAGGAGGAGGAAGGGAAAAATGAAGGAGGGGGAATCAAAGTGGGAGATGAACCATGAGAGGACATGGACTTCAACAAACAAATTGAGGATTTTAGAGGTAGGGTGGGGGAATGGGTTTGACCATTGATGGATATTAAGGAGGGCACATACTGCGTGGAACACTGGGTGTTATACGTAAATATGGAATCATGGAACACTACTATTTTGACATATTAGTATGTCAAAAACTAATGACATACTCTATAGTAACAAATATAAGATAAAAAAAAAGAGAGATAACCATAGCTGGAGGTAATGCAATTCTGGACTTTAAGTTGTATTACACGGCTGTCCTAATCAAAGCAGTATGGTATTGGCACAAAAATGGGCACATAAATAAATGTAACGGAATAGAAAACCCAGAAATGAACTCACAATTCCATGGTCAATTAATCTTCCATAAGCCAGAAAGAATATCCAATGGGGAAAAAAGTGTTTTTTCAACAAAAAATGATGGGAAAACTGGACAGCAATATGAAAAGAATGAAACTGGACCATTTTCTTACACAATACACAAAGTTAACTTCAAAATGGATGAAAGACCTAATGTGAGACTGGACAGTATAAAAATCCTAAAAGAGCGTTCAGGCATTAATTGTTTTTACATGAGCCTTAGCAATATTTTTCTAGATATGTCTCCTGAGGCAAGGGAAAGAAAGAAAACTATACTATTGGAACTATCTCAAAATTAAAACTTCTGCACAGAGAAGAAAACAATCAACAAAACTAAAAGGGAATCTACCAAATGGGAGAAGATATTTGCAGGTGAAATAGCCTATGAAGTGTTAGTATTCAAAATATAAAAAGAACTTCTTGAAATCACCACCTGAAAAATGGATAATTTAATTTAATTTGGCAAAATTGAACAGACGTTTCTCCAAAGAAGACATTCAGATGTACAACAGACTCATGAAAAATGCTTGGTATAACTCATCATCAGGGAAATACAAATCAAAACTACAATGAGATGTCACTTCATATCAGTCAAAATGACTAAAATTAAACGCATAAGAAAAACATGTTGACATGGATATGGAGAAAGGCGACCCCTTTTACACTGTTAGTGGAAATGCAAGCTGCTGCAGTCACTCTGGAAAACAGTATGGAGGCTTTTCAAAAAATTAAAGGGAATTACCCTATGATCCAGCAATTGCACTACTAGGTATTTACCCAAAGGATACATAAATACTTATTTGAAGGGGACACATGCACCCTGATATTTATAGCAACATTATCAACAATAGCCAAATTATGGAAGGAGCCCAAAAGTACATTGATGAATGGATAAAGACACACACCTGCGCGTGCGTACACACACACACACGCGCGCGCGCGCACAAACACACACACACACACACACACACACACACAGAATGGAATGTTACTCAGTCATCAAAAAGAATGAAATTGTGCCATTTGCAATGATGTGGAGAGAGATCGAGAGTATTATGCTAAGTGAAATAAGTCAGTCAGAGAAAGACAAATACCATATGATCTTATTCGTGAGGAATTTAAGAAACAAAATAGATGAATATAGTGTGGGAAAAGTGAGAGGTAAACCATAAAACAGACTCTTAACTATAGAGAACAAACTAAGTGTTACTGGAGGGTGGGCAAAAGGATAGGTTAAATAGGTGATGGGTATTAATGAGCGCATTTGTGATGAGCGCTGTCATGTATAATAGATGAATCACTATATTGTACACATGAAACTAATATTACACTCTACGTTAACTAACTGGAATTTAAATAAAAACTTGAAAAAAAGATTCTGAAAATCATTGAACATTGCAACTTTTAGTAGGTACTCTCTAGGCTGCAGTAAATTTGTTAGTTTTTAAGCTACTTAAATTCCATACCAATTTGTGATATTTGAATATAATTATAAACTTTTTGCAATCCATATACACTGTCCATTAAAAAGTTAATTATTGGACTAGAACAAAAACCAAATTTCTTATTTCTTTATTTTTTTTCAGTGTCAACTTACTGATTTAGAATAACATTTCAACTATTCCACCTAGACTTCCTCTCAAAAATAGCTGAGGAGAAAGATATTCCTAATACCTGAAGTTGTAACTGGAAGCAGTTTGTGTTTTAACCTAAAGTTTTTATGTGAATATGATATTTTTATTTTTATTTTTTAAAAGAATTTATTTATATGACAGAGAGAGACACAGTGAGAGAGGGAACACAAGCAGGTGCAGACGGAGAGGGAAGAAGCGGGCTTCCCGCAGAGTGGAGAGCCCAATGTGGGACTCGATCCCAGGACCCTGGGATCATGACCTGAGCTGAAGGCAGACGCTTAACGACTGAGCCATCCAGGCGCCCAGTGCATATGATATTTTAATTGCTAATATTTTCAGTTTTTTTCCAAAGAAATTGTTTTCTTTCTAAGCCTTTTCTTTCATTCATTTAGTTGACAAAAATTTATTGACTGCTTTCCGTGTGCCAGGCACTGTGTTGAGGTATTAGGGATAAAATAAACAGAATGCCTACCTTCATGAAGTTTACAATCTAGTTTGGAACTCATTAGGTAATGCCAGGAAGACAATCCACGTTCAAACTCTTTTTGTGTATTTTCCAGATTACCTCTTTCCTCCAGGTGTATAGTAAAACACTGCTGTCATCTTTAAGAATTGCTTGGCAATAACTCAGAGTATCCAAAGTTGAATAAAAATAAAATGAATTGAAGGGAACAGAAAACTAACTATGAGAATACTCAACTGGTTTCTTCTCCAGAGAATATTTACATAGCTCCTCCACATATCAATCAATTTAATTCTCATAACAAAGAATGATACAGATAAGTTTTTAAAATTAAATACAGATTAAATTACTGAATAACTGATTCAGAAGAAAGTTATAATAGTGACAGATGTAGGATATCAACCATCCAGACATTTGATGTCATTTACTCAGAAATTAGAATATTTGGCTCCTTCTCCGAAGGTTTGAGAGAGCCCAGTAGAAGCAATGCCCAGAGGCAGAAGTGGTGGAGAACGAGAAAAAATCCAAAGTAGGTATCAGATTTGGGCCCACTACAGTCAATTATATTATGTTAGCTGTAATTTTAAGGAAAAAGACAAAGCAGACATTAAATTGTCTTATAAATATAAAATACTCAGAAATGTGTCTCTATTCTTCTTCTTCTACTACTACTAGGATTACAAAATTGAATATATATCTGATTAGTTAGAGACAAAGTTTTGAAAAGTTTCTTGTGTAATAGACTAAATATGTTATAGAAGTTATAATGTTTTTGGTAACATAATCCTGAAAGATGCCAAAACATTTTTATGTGCATTTTCAGCTCATGTGAAAAATAACCCTGACTTTCTACATAAATTGAGGAAATTGTGCATTTAGGTAGAAATAATAATAATGAGATAATGAAGAATAAATTATTTATCTGTTGAATTGGAGTTCTTATTACAGTAGTGTACTGATTTGTTTTACAGCCATCGTATGCTTATGTGTCCAATTTATTTTTGTGTGTCCACCTTTAAAAGATGTATGAGAATCTAATATATCAGAATTATGAAGAGTGTAATTGGTTAAACATGAAATATGGTGACCAATTGTCTTGGTTTTCTCAGAACCGGGGTTTCTTGGAATGCTGGACTTTCAGTTCTGGGACAATCCCAGGCAAAGAGGAAGAATTCATTTTCCTAAATTTTAATCAATTTTTAAGTATTGGAAAAGTATGGTTTATTAAAAGGTGTTAACTCTAAAGGTTAAATTAGATGCAAGTTAAAATTTTTTGACAAGAATCCTTTATAAGTGATGCTATATACATCATATACCTCACATCAAGATATGCATAATGTTTGGTTGTGCTATGATTGTTACTAAGCTTCAAGTCAAGACTGCCTGATCTCCATTTTGTTTTTCTCCTTGAGACCAATAAGTTATCTTTGGGTGATACTTTACAGTCTGCAAATTTTCCTTGCCTGAATTAGTTATTTCTTCTACGAGTAGGGGAAAGGTGATTAATTTTCTACCTTCATAATTTCTTCTGTGTTTATAAGCTGACATTTCTTTGTAATGGAGAACTCTTCCTAGTTATCTGAGTCTACTTAGCCACCATGAAGGAGTGATTAATTCTTTCTCTTTAATTATCAATTTTCAGAGTAAGGAGTTGTGTAATTGCCAGTTCCAATGGTAACAAATATGGGTTGCTTTTTTTTTTTTTTTTAATATTTTGTTTGGCCTTTTCTTTTTTGAGTTGGCAAGAGCTGTGAAAGGTCTGATTTTACCCTACTTCAAAGCTAACAACTTAGCTTGCCATAATTTCATGGATGACAGTAAAAGATGTGAGACTTCGGCATGAGAGACAAAAAATAGTTTATTATTCATAGCAGTAGAAGTAAAGTACCTACATTTTCCACCAGTTCCCAACTCCCAATTCCTACACCATGATGCAAATAGGAATGTGACAGCTGCACACACTGTGGATTGTGTTATAGGAGAGAAACTCTGAGTTTAGATACTCAGATCTTTTATAGCAAGCAGTAAACCTGACTGCTTTTTCTCCAGAATGAGACATTATCTTTTTAATCTGGACATTAATCATGCTTACCTTTTTCCCCAGAGGGAGATACTATCTCTATTCTTCAAGGCTCTTTGCTACCTAAACATCCTCAGTAAGGTACTTCAGAATGTCTTTACTTACAAGATGTGAAGAAATGTGGCACCATGAATATCAGTATGTGCTGGTTGTTCTCCTTTTTCCCCTTCCTTCCTTAAATATCTCCTGCCCTTTTCTGTAGCCAGGAGGCTGACATCTACAGACTGCCTCACACAGGCTCCTTAGTTCTCTGGCTTCTGATTGGATTGGCCAGTGAAAGGCATTAGCAAGAGATTGAGACCAGGGACTAAGTATTTATTCCCTTTTCTCCACCCTGTTCTCTGTCCACCTTGTTGCAATTCTGGAACTGGCTGCATTCTACAATCACAATTCTTATAAGGGGGTCTTTCTTCCATGCTACAGATTCTCTCTAGGCTCATTCTCTCTCATACACCTGTCTTAAATATGGTAAAAGTGTGTAATTGTTCCTACTACCTGACCTTTGTCATGTTCTCTTAACCTTGTCTGGATCTTTGTAAATAGTTCTTTCAGGGGCCCCTGGTTGGCTCAGTCAGTTAACTGTCTGACTTTGGCTCATGTCATGATCCCAGGGTCCTGAGATTGAGCCCCACATCAGGCTTATTGCACAGCAGGGAGTCTGCTTCTCCCTCTCCTTCTGCCCCTCTCCTCATAGAGCTCTCTCTCACTCAAACAAATGAATAAAATTTAATAAAACCGAGCATGGCTGCCGCCACCAGAGAGAAAGCGGCCGCTTGGGGCAGGAATCTGAGCGCACCTGGCGAGGACTGGGAGCCCGGGCAGCAGTCGTGGCGACGGCAGCCAGCAGAAGCCAGTTTCCTAGACCTCGTGGCTTTGGTCACACGAGGGTGCAGAGGCTACTAAGAGCCTCTCGGTGCCACTGGGACAGTGGCTGGGGGTGCACACCGCCTGTGGTGGGCTGCAGTGAGAGCGGAGTTTGCAGAGGGGAACAGACTGAGGCTTCTCTGTGACATGGAGGTCTGGGTACGGGCAGACTCCTTGCTGGGATTCTCTGAAAAGGCGAAAAAACTGCAAAAGAGTGAAAACCTCCAGAGAGCAGAAGCCTGACAAACTGTTTTCCACAGAGCCCAGCCCCTTGATTGGGGGGCACGGCGACTCAACCCAAGCAAGATTGACTGGAAAACAACGCGACAGGCCCCTCCCCAAGAAGACAATCCAAAAAGAAGAGGACAATAACCACAGGGCCCCCATAAAAATATAAAACCCCAACAGTAGGAGAAATCAATATTTAAGCTCCCAATAATACCCCAAAACTTGTATATTTCATAGATAAGAAGTT
>JAPYYM010004002.1:0-10550 GCA_028534135.1 Potos flavus
GGGAGTACGGGGGTCTGCGGTGGGCCGGGGCGAGGGGGGGCGGGGGTCTGCGGTGGGCCGGGGGGGGTATGGGGGTCTGCGGTGGGCCGGGGGGAGGGTACGGGGGTCTGCGGTGGGCCGGGGGGGGGGTACCCAGCCAGCGGTAGGCCGTCAGGCCCGGCTCCGGGCGGCAGGGCGCTGGCTCCCTGCTGGCCCTCCGCAGGCAGACGTCGTGGTGCTGCGTGGGGGTAGGAGAGTTGAAGATGGTCATGGTGTCTAGTTTTCCGGCTAGACTTGGGGTGAGAGGGGTGGCGTTCATGGAGAGGGGGTGCCAGGGCTAGGAGCAAGGGTTCGTGGAATAGAGCTAGTTCCGTGTCGGACGTACTACGGGGTAAGTGCCTGTTGGGGGGACAGTGTGGAGTTACTGTAACCGATCGGAGGACAGATGGATGTAGGCTCTCAGAGTCCAATTTGCTGAAAATCATTTGTTCTTTGTACTCCGTTAGAAAGAGGAGGAAATATAAAGGTAAAGTAATTGTGTGATTAATGCAGAAAAGAAATCCCCGTGTTTCTGTATGTCTGCCGTTTCACGAGGTCCTCACCATGCTTCGTCCTCGCTCTCCTGCCGGCAGCAGTCCTAGCGACAGGACTAGTTAGGCGTCTTGGTAAAGGACCTTTACCCTGAGTGGCTGTGGGTAGGGTGGCAGGGGTCTTTTGATTTAAGGCTGTTCCAGTACTTTCTCAACAGCGCTGTGCAGCAGCTGGGACTCCGTGCACTGTGGGAGGAGGGGTGGAGTGCCCAGGCTAGTCCCGCCTTGAGGGCTCGGCCCGGGTGGGCGCTGCTGCCCGGGAGGGCTGCGTGGGTCCGGGATGAGGCCAGAGATCTGCTCTTTGTTCCAGATGGTGACCAAGGGCTGCAGGTCAAACGTACAATCTCGATGGATTAAAAAGGGTCTTGTTTCTTCTGATTTGTAAAAGTAACGCATACAAACTGTTTCTAGAGTATAGAAAATACTGGGGTGCCTGGGTTGATCATCCGACTCTTGATTTCGGCTCAGGTCACAATCGCAGGGTTGTGGGATCGAGCCCTGCGTCAGGCTGTGTGCTCAGCATGAAGTGTGCTTGTCCCTCTCCCTCTGCTCCTCCCTTACTCTCTCTCTCTCAAATAAATAAAATCTTAAAAAAAAAAAGAATATGGAAAAGTATCAAAAGGCAAAGAATCTCAAAGTTACCTGACCCTGGAAGGGAGCAGACCCCACTTCCTTGTCTGTGTTGTGTCTGATTTTCCCCTTCGTGTAGCAACATGAACCCTTCACTTGGTGGTGAATATTCTTTGAAAACACGATTTTGGACAGAGTGCGCTCTAATCCTGCCCGATGCGTCACCGGTTTCAGTTTTTCTCTTTTACGGATAATGCCTCAGGGGAGAGAGCAGCACATGAGTGTTTGGTTATCTCCTTAGCGTAAGTTCGTGGAGGCAGAGTTACGGGACCCAAGGAACACTGAGGTTCCGCTTTGTCTTCCAGGCGTGTGGGTCCGTGAGAGGGCTTCTTTGCCCTCGGGCTCCTCAAACCCGGGAGGTTTTTTTTTTTTTTTTTTAAAGATTTTATTTATTTATTTGACAGAGAGAGAGATCACAAGTAGGCAGAGTGGCAGGCAGAGAGAGAGGGGGAAGCAGGCTCCCCACTGAGCAGAGAGCCTGATGCGGGGCTCGATCCCAGGACCCTGAGATCATGACCTGAGCCAAAGGCAGAGGCTTTAACCCACTGAGCCACCCAGGTGCCCCAAACCTGGGAGGTTTTTTTAATTGCCGGTTTGGTAAGGAACAGACAGCAGTTTTTTTTTAATTACCGTTCTTCTGGATACTTTGAGGGATTAAACCTTTCCATGCTTGGTTATTTGTATTTTTTCTTCTGTGGATTCTCCGTCAGCATTCCCCACCCCAACATCGTCTTTCTAATGATGTTTAGGGCCTCAGCTCTGTAAGGATGTGAATTCTCTGTTAGCCTGAATTTATCTTAAGATTGAAAAGCACGCTGCCTTCCTTTGCAGGCATAAGGGTGTTTTCCTTTTCCTTCCCTCTTTCAGTCTGCCGAAGGCCGTGAGGAGGAGGGTCAACGCGCTGAAGCAGCTGCAGGTGAGGTGCGCCCACATTGAAGCCAAGTTCTACGAGGAGGTCCACGAGCTGGAGCGGAAGTACGCCGCCCTCTACCAGCCCCTCTTCGACAAGGTGGGCAGCTCCCTCTGCGCCGCCGGCGCGGCCCCCGCGCTTCCGGGCCGATGATGTCGAATGCTTCTCCTTCAAGCCCCAAAACTTAGAATCTTGAGTTATAAAAGCATTGGTTTTCACGGGCTTTTCGCAGACATGATTTGCAGACTGAGCTCTTGAGTGTCCGACTAACTTACCCTAACTCTAAGAAGGTCTCGTTCTTACTCAGAGAAGGGAATTCATCACCGGGGACGTCGAGCCGACAGACGCAGAGTCGGAGTGGCACAGCGAAAACGAAGAGGAGGATAAATTGGCCGTGAGTATTGTTTCGGAGCCACGCAGCTCGGGCCGTTGCCGCGCTGCTGGAAGTAAGGCTCTTAGGACGCCACCCAGGAAAGCGCTCCTGGCCGCAGCTGCTCCTCCCCCTTCGGTTGGCCGTTTCGGTTTCTTTAAGGTCGGACTATGGAGCACCCGGCAGGTCCGGTTTCCGTTAATTCCGTGACCCAGACACGCTCTCCCTCCTCCCGTGTCTAGACTGCTCCGTGCCGTAGGCTAGTGAGATGGGGGGTCGGGCGAGTAGAAACGAGAATGTCGGGGAAAGTCTCCCATCGAGACAAAAGCGCAGTCGCGCGAGGGGAGGGGGCGCCTGTGTGGGCAGTCCCCGCGCGGTCAGGGTCGTGAGGAGGGCGTGGTGGGTGTCCGGGCCGCCCTCGTCCAGGGCCAGCAGCAGGGGCAGAGTAGCCACAGCGCACCCAGCCGCTTTGCATTGGGAGCTCCTCGGCAGCGCCCGGCCCTCGCCCGGCCCCACTCCGGTGCCACGGGAAGTGCCCTCGTGCTGCTCCTATAGTTTGTTTGGAAGACAAGTAGCTTTTATCCTTTTCTATCCATCAGGATTCCTTTTTCGGGCATTTTTTTGCAGTGTGTTTGGTTGTAGTAACCATATGCTTTTGGTGTTTCAAACATACTATGAACCTGGCCTAGTTGGGGCTGTGGCTGTGGATGAGCCTGGTTCTGAATCACTCCCTTGTTGCTCGGGAGAAATCAGCCTCTGTGACTCTAAAAGTCCCTATGATCGCTCTCACGTAAGAATCCCGCGTGATGAGCGGTTGCCGTGCCAGTGGCTCCGGTTAGTGTGGCGCTCGCCCTCCCTGGGCCTGCCCGTGCCCGGGGCCCCGACGGTGGAAAAGATGCCGGCTGCACGTGGTGCATAGCGTGTCCGGTCGCCCCCTGATGCTGGTGCGGAGCTCCTTCCTGGCCGGTTACAGCCGCCGCCTTACTGCCGGCTGGACACGCCGGCTGGACACGCCGCTTGGCATCCTTGTTGCCGGGGGCGCTGGAGTCTCTGGCCGGCGCTGGGTGGCGGGCTGTCCCAAGACGGACGTCTCGTGGAGCTGGCACTTGGCACCTTCCCCAAGGTTGATGGCCTTGTACTGTCTTCTAAACGTATGTCACAGAATCACCTCTGAACGGCGTGCTTTGATTGCTTTAGAGCATTTAAAAGTGGAACATGTGCGGAGGTCTTGCAGGCGCGGAGAACAGTTTTTGAAGTTTGTGCAGGATTCCGAAATTGACATTCTTCATGAAGCCATTGAATGTAAATGTGTTGCTTTGTGGCAAGTGTTCTATTTGACATCTTTAATTTTTTTAGGGAGACATGAAAAATAAAGTAGTCATAGCAGAAAAAGAAGCAGCAACAGCAGAGGAGCCAGACCCCAAAGGAATTCCAGAGTTCTGGTTTACCATTTTCAGAAACGTAGATATGCTAAGTGAATTAGTCCAGGTAAGCAAATAACTGTTTATTTATACACCACTTACCGCAGTTTAGTGGTTGTTCGTGGTGGGCGGAAAGGCACTTTGTGTGACCAGCGGCTCATATGAGTGGTCCTGATCTCTTGGGGCGGGGGTCTCACTGTTGGCAGCCTCCGTGCCACCTTCCACCACAGTGCTGCTGGGAAGGCCTGCGCCCGTGCGGCTGAGCCACGGCTTGTCCTGGTCTTACCTTCCTACCTGAGGTCTGCCGCCTCACCCCAAAAAGCCTATGAACAGACGCAAGACCCTTCCCCATCTTACCGTGAATGCACAAGCGGGAAGGTGTGAGGGCAGGGGACCCGGAAACTGGCCAGCAAGGTCCGAAGCTGACCCGAGGTGCTTCTTCAGAGATGTGAGGCCCAGCAGGCCTGGCCGGTCCCTGCATGCAGCGCAGCAGGCGGTAGTGTGAAAACGGTCGGGCTCTTGCCCTCCCTGCCGGGCGATGGCTCCCGGTGCTCCGGGCCAGAGAGAAGTGCACCTTGTTGCTGGCCCCCGGGACCGCTTGACATTGCACGGATGTGCGTGGCTTCCCATCGATCCCTGTGTGCAATAGCGAGTCCCAGGGGGAATGTGTGTGGTGTTTGGGAAAAGCCCACTAGAAATTTCTTTTTTTCTCTCGTTAATCAGGAGTATGATGAGCCGATCTTGAAGCACCTGCAGGATATTAAAGTGAAGTTTTCAGACCCTGGGCAGCCCATGGTGAGTGCTGATGGGCTGAGCTCCCGGTTGGCATCAGAACAGGTTAGGCACTGAGGGTGAGGGGCTCGGAGCCGGGGCAGGAGATGCAAACCTGCCCACGCACTTGCAGGGTGGTCCTGGCCAGGATGCTCACCAAGAACTAGAATGTTCTCACGCTGCACAGCCTGGCAGGCAGCTCAGGCCACAGGCTGCCTGTGGCAGGTGCAGGAGCCCACGCAGCACGGGCCTCCTTGGCTGTGGTGTCGGCCACGCCGTGTGCTGCTCTCTGGGCTGCCTCGTTCCTGTCGGAGGGGGCGGCGTCTTTCTCCTGAGTGTCCCCCAGGCTTGTGAAGACCAGACGTCTGTGAAATAGGGTGGTAGGTATGTACTCAGATACGAGGGGCACCTTATTTTTATTTATATTTGTTCATCTTTATTACGTTCAGTTAGCTAGCATATAGCACGTCATCGGCTTTGGACGCAGTGTTGAGTGATCCGTCAGTTGTGTGTGACACCCAGTGCTCATCACACACGGGCCCTCCTCCGTACCCATCACCCGGCTACTCCATCCCCCACCCCCCCACACCCTGGAAACCCTCCGTTTGTGTCCCGAGCAGCACTTTACTAGAAAGCTGAGACACTAATGAACGAAGTCTGCTAGGTTTGGCCTAAAACGTAAGTGCGGATGGGCAGACCTGAGCAACGTGTCCCCGCGCTGACCGGCATGCAGCACCTCTTCCCAGCAACCTGCTGCGCTGAGAGAGGGGCCGGACCGAAGCCGGCCCTTCCCTTCCTCCAGGGGACGGGGCCCATCACCCGGCGTGAGCTGGGTCCGCGTAGAGACACTGTTCGTGGCCTCTTAGCCTGGCTGTGGCTGACGGGCTCCATTCCGGTGCCACAGCAGCTCCAGCGGCTCGTCACTGACCGGCTCATGCCTCTCAGTTTCAGGTCCTGGGGACACGGCCTGGGACTGGGGTCCGGCTCTTCCTCCCTTCCCATCGCAGAGCACTGGCCTCAGGTCACGGATGAGGGCCTGTGTACGTGAGATTTCCCTCCCTGGTCCTGCAGGTGCCTTGCTGGAGGCAAGGGGCAGGGGGACACGCTGGGTGTGTCCCTTCAGCTTTTCCTGCCGAGCCCACCCTGGGAGGTGACACTCGACTCTCTCTCTGCAGGTGGGGGCCTGGGCAGGAGCTGGAGTGATGCCTGCTCACAGGCTGAGGGGAGCCCCCTTCCTGCCGCACCTGGTTCATTGGGTTATCGCGGGGCCTGGGCCCTGGCGCCCCCTGGAGGCCGCTTGGGGCAGTCTGAGGATGTTTGCATTTGGGGGTGGAGGTGCGTGCTGTTGTAAGAGGCTGTGTCCGTTTTTTCCCAACACTTCTTTCTCATGTGTCACTCTTCCGGACTCCATTTATTAATTTTTCCCCTTTGGAGCAATCCTTTTTTTTTCTTCCTTTGCTCTTACGAGACCCCTGTTGGGTGATTTCCTGGGTCTGTTTTCTTTCTCAGCCTGTCTGACGTTTTTCTCCATCTCTTCCTGTGGTTTGTAGACAGACAGGAGCCTAGTTTTGGTAGAGCGTGGGCCAGTGGCTTCCCCTGTTAGGAAAGTCGCACATGCTGACTGTGGAAGGCCGAGAACATGCAGGGAGGTGTAAAGAGAGCGCACAGATCTCTCCCCCGTGGAGTCAGCTTCCCCATAGTCTTTGACTTTTAAAAATTATTATGAAATACGCGATAGACGATAGGCAATAAAATTAGAAATACAAACCCTCTAGCCTCAGAATGAAGCAGGGCCAGTGTGTTTGCTTCTCCCGTGCCCACCCCTCTGCTCCTCTCCAGGCTCCCCACGCTACCCCTGCAGCACAGGGGGACGCCACGTGTGGACGCTGTTGTCCGGGGTCTACCGGGCGGACGTCGGTGTTGCCTCTGTAGGCTGGGAAGCGACTGACGTCGCCCGCACGTGCCGCTGCACCTCCGCCCCGCTCGCACTTGTTGCGTTATGATCAGCACGCTTGAACTCAAATCTCTGCTTAAGCCTGGGTGGTTTCCTCGGTTTAGATTCCTTTTAGCGCATTTGTACTGGGTTAAAGGAGGTGAACGTTTATAAGGCTCAGAGGACGTTCGTTTATGTATTTTTCCCACTTTCATTTTTTGTAGTCATCGTGGTTTTGTCTCCGTTTTGAATTAATTTCAAGCGTATCGCAGAGTTCCGTGTGCCGTCTGCCCAGACTGGAGCGGGCAGCACGGGCACAGGCGGGAGCAGCCCTGTGTACCCCCCCAGGCGGGAGCGGGTTCTCAGTTCACACTTGAGTACGGGCGTGTCGGGCATCTGCTGTGTGCTTATGGCTGACTGGCTGGAGGGGATCGTGGGTGATGGAGGCGGCCTCATCTTCGGCCCCTTTTGTGTTGGATTGGAACCCTCCCTCCCTGCCTGCCTTCCATTTCAGACTGGAGCGAGCGAGCATGAGCCGGCGGGGGGCAGAGAGAGAAGCAGGCGCCCCGCTGAGCGGGGAGTCCAATGTGGGACTCGATCCCAGCGCCCTGGGATCATGACCTGAGCCGAAGGCAGCCGCTTCAGCAACTGAGCCAGCCCCAGGCGCCCCTTGAACCCTTCCTTGATTCATCCCCAGTCGTGTGTGACACTAGACTAGAGCGAGGCCATGGGGAAGGAAAAGATAGGAAATGAAGAAAGGAGATCACACGCTGGGTCTGGAGAGCTGGTGGGGAAGGAAGTGGTTGATAAAGAAGAGGAGGGTGACCCACGCCAGCATGGGGAGCGAGGCGGAGAGCCCTCCGTGTCCCCTAGGGTGCCTGTCCACGCCTGTGGCCGCAGCCTGCACACTTCTGGGCTGCTAGCAGCGTCCTCCCAGACCGAGCTCTTGCTTCAGGCTGCAGGGTGGCTGCGGCCCTGGGGGCGGGCTGGGAGCGCGGCGTTGCGTGGGCGGCGTCGCGTGGGTGCCGTCGCGTGGGTGCCGTCGCTCGCTCGCTCTCTGCCAGCCGGGGGCTCGAGCTCTGCAGGGCGCGGCTTCCACTTCCCCTGTAGCAGAAGTGGTTTGGTTTTAGTCTTTTTTGTCTATTTCTTCCCGTTTGATCGTGGTACCCTTATAATGAAAAGTGAAATAACCACCGTTTGGCAGGCATTGCCTGTAAGCCTGTCTACACCGTGTTCTCGGTGCTTCCAGAGGTCAGTCCTCCAGTCAGCTCAGGGAGAGAGAGGGGGTTGTTCTTTCCACTTTGCAGACGAGGAACCAACAGCACGGAGACACTGAGTGACTGGCCAAGATCACGCGGCCCTATAGCAGAAGCGATGTGAGCCAGTAAAGTAGCTCTGTGACTTACTTAGCCAGTGTCCTTTCTTCCTTAAAAGAGGGCCGAGGTGAGCATCTTCGCACTTACTCCTGATGCAGCCGCCCAGGTAGCTTTCCCAAACCATAAATTCCTCAGAGTAGAATTACTGGGTCAGAGAATTTTATTTTATTTTGATTTCTTGATATTGCCGGATGGTCCTTTATAAAGGTATTTGCAGTATGTGAGTGCACCCGATTTCCCAGAACACTTGCCAGTACCGCCCCCCACTCACACATAGGGAAGAAAAAAGCAAGGACCTTTCCTGCTGCCACTTGACGTTATTTGTATCTGTTGTTTTGTACACACCGTGCGTCCATTTTTCTCTTATGCTTGTCTCTTCAGATTACACGGTGCTTTGTGAACAAAGGCCGAACTTGTCCTTGGTGTGGTTTCAGGAGGCCCAGTCGATGCCCCCCGCCCCAAGAGTCTGGCCCCTTTTCGTGGCAGGAAAGGCGGTGCTCTGCCTGGGCCCATGCGCCAAAGGAGGGGAGGGCTGGACTCCGCTGCCTGCTTTCCCCATCTAGCCCAGACCCCCGCCTCCGCCGGCGCGAGCGCAGGGCAGCAGAGGAAAGCTAGGGTTTCCCAGGCGAGCGTAGGCCCCACTCCGCTGGGGAGGGTTCAGAGGGACTGCTCGGGCCGAAGCGCGACAGCTATTCCTGCACCTGTCGTTTGTGTTTGAACTTGGTGCTGCTGTTTTTTGTAATAAAGAAGGCTTTCCTGATACGCGGCCAAACCTGCTGAACTTCTCAGTAGCGGTTTCTGTCTGGCATCGTGCTTGGGAGGCGCGGGGCTCCAGTACATACCGTGTGGTTCATAAAGTCCGTCACTGGTTGCTTGTAGATTTTTAAGTGGTACTTACCTGAGTTTTTGTTTTTAGTCTTTTGTATTAGAGTTCCACTTTGAACCCAACGACTACTTTACCAACTCAGTCCTGACAAAAACGTACAGGATGAAGTCAGAGCCGGATAAGGCTGATCCCTTTTCCTTCGAAGGTCCTGAAATAGTTGATTGTGACGGGTAAGGACACACCGTTTCAACTTCTTTTTCTGAAACAAAAGCAGGTGATTTTAGAACTTAGCGAGTAAGAAATTAAGAATGAAGTAAAATGTTTTTAGTCTTAAAATCCCAGTAGACCAGGATTTGCAGTAAATAGTCTTTCTTCTGTGGGGGTTTGTCACGGCCTGCACTGGGAAATGTGTCATGAGGTCACGTGTGTCAAATGGGGGCTGGTGGCCTAGTCTCATCGGAAGGCGGGACCGGGTTCTCTAGGCCCCTTACATGACGCTGTCTTCACTGGACTGATAAACGACCCTCCGCGAGTATTCGTTGGGAGGAGGGCTGCGTCCGAGCGGGCGGTACCGGGCAGCCGCTTGCTTTGGAAATTGGCAGGGCAGCTTCACTGTTTGACTCACGATGGGGCACCTTCGTGATTTCAGGAGCGATCACCAGGGACTGTGGTTTGCAGTTCTTTCCTCTTGGTTTGTTTGAGATGGTTTGGGAAATTCTGTTTTTTTGGTTTGGGGAATTGTTCTTGAATTGGCACGATTACCCTCGCTCACTGGAGCGAAGTCCTTCTCAGTCTCCCCTGTGAGCAGTGCGGAGCTGTATGAAAACCCCGCTAGACTCGAGTGGCGACTGTGACTCTGAGCGCGTTTCCCAGGGCCAGGCCGTTGTGGGAGAAGCGGGCCGGGCTTTCCAGGCGTGTTCCCGAGCACACACTAACTAGGCCCGTGCTGCCAGGGGCTCCTCGTGGGTCCGCGGAGCTTGGAAGGTCAGGAAGCGTGCGCGGCTCGCACCCTGGCCGGGCCCACTCGGCAGCCCGGACCCAGTGCGCTCCGCCTGGGGCCGTTCTTTGTGCGGCGGTCACCTGCTGCCTCTCCGGCTTGTCCTGCTCACTTAGCTGCCTTGAGAGCTCGGGGGTGGGAGTTGGTGACTTGAGGTGTACCCTGGGGTCAGGACAGAGGTAGCAGGTGACAAGCTCTTGAGCATGCTCTGGGCACTTAGCCTAGCCTTGAGCGGGCTGGGTCATCGCAAACGCACCCGGGGAGGGTCTCAGGGGAGAAGCCCCGGCTTCAGGTGATGCTCCCAGCCAAGGGCGGGGGCAGCCCATCCACTGGGCCGGGGCCCTTCGCCGGCCGCCACCTGGACTCCAGAGGTGCGTGGTGCCGGCTGGCGGGCTGGTTTGCCTGCACTGTCACGGTCAGCCTCTAGCTGTGCCTTGTTTACCGGGGACGTTCGTGCTGTTTCCCGGGGCACGTGTCTGTGTGCATGACGGCTGGCTGTCCCCGTAGGTGTGCTATTGACTGGAAGAAAGGGAAAAATGTTACAGTCAAAACTATCAAGAAGAAGCAGAAACATAAGGGCCGAGGCACAGTGAGAACAATTACCAAACAAGTTCCCAACGACTCCTTTTTCAACTTCTTCAGCCCGCTGAAAGGTGAGTGGGCTGTGTCGTGGACATTGATTATGTGCCATGTGAAGTCGCTTCGTTACCCTCGGGGTCTGGTCTGGGTCCTCTGGCGAGCGTGGCC
>JAPYYM010004003.1:0-10549 GCA_028534135.1 Potos flavus
TTTGGTCTGTTAGAAGAAACTGCCTCCCAAAATTTTAAAGAAAGAAAAACTTACATATATACAAAAATAAGAGTAAACATGATGGAGGGATGGAATATGACTGTAAAGATGAAAATTAAAAAAGATTTTTAAAAAGGAATTGATAAGATAAGAAGTTGGTTGAAAAAAGAAAAAAGGAGGGATTGTGATCAGGCTGGAAATGAACAAAGCCATATGCTAGATTTAGGGTATATTTTGATCTGTTAGAAGAAACTGTATCCTAAAATTTTAAAGAAAGAAAAACTTATATATATACAAAAAATAAGGTTAAATACAATAAAGGGATAGAATATGACTATAACAATGAAAATTAAAAAAGAATTTTAAAAAGGTATTGATAAGATAAAATAGTTTTAATAAGTTAAAATAGGAAAGTGGAAAAATTTTAAAAAATAGAATAAGAAAAAAATAAAATTCTAAAAATTTAACTTTGAAAGACTAAAGAATCATGGGGAAAAAGCCATGAATTCTATGTGCTGTATTTCCCTAGGTCTGAAGTTTTGCAGTTTTCATTGATCGGTGAACTTGGTCTTGGCTGGGTGTTCATGCTGATCTTCTGGCGGAGGGGCCTGTTGCCATGATTCTCAAATGTCTTTGCCCGAGGCAGAATTGCACCGCCCTTGCCAGGGGCCGGACTAAGCAATCTGCTCAGGTTCACTCTCCGGACCTTTTGTTCCCTGAACGCTTTCCGTACCCCTTTGGAGGAGGAGAATGAAGATGGCGGCCTCCCAGTCTCCGGCCGGTAGGAGCCGAGAGCTCGGTGCCCCTCCCTCCTCAGTTCGCCCTCAGAGAAAAGCAGTCCGTCCCTCCCGTCTCCCTGGTCTCCGGCTACACTCCGTGCTCACCCAGCCTGTGACCGAGCGTTTCTATCTCTGATGCACGGCCCTGTTTGGAGTCTCCAAACCCAGAAGATTCCTGCAGCTCCTCCTCCCGGAGGAGGAAGGAGGGGGTGTCTCCAGATCTGCCACTGTGGCCTGACTGTGCCTTGGGTCACAGTTTAAGGTAAGTCCAAGCTGGGAGCCCAGTGCTCGTCTCCGTCTCTGGAGCGGGCTTCCCCGCTCTGATACCTGGGAGCTCTGCTGCACTCAGACACCCCCATCTTTCTGTAATCCCACAGGTCCGGAGACAACACTGTCCCCACGAGGGCGCCACCCCCCGCTTACCCTCTGGAGCAACGTCCCTCAGCGGAGCAGACTTCTAAAAGTTCTGATTTTGTTTTTTTTTGTTTTTTCTTTTTAAAGATTTTATTTATTTATTTGACAGAGAGGAGAGAGATCACAATTAGGCAGAGAGGCAGGCAGAGAGAGAGGGGGAAGCAGGCTCCCTGCTGAGCAGAGAGCCCGACGCCGAGCCAGAGAACTTGATGCAGGGCTTGATCCCAGGACCCTGAGATCATGACCTGAGCCAAAGGCAGAGGCTTAACCCACTGAGCCACCCAGGCGCCCCTAAAAGTTCTGATTTTGTGCTCCGCTGCTCCACCGCTTGCCGAGAGCCGGCCCCTCTCCCGTGGTCTCTCTCTTCCCGTATATCGCCTTGGATTCACTTCTCTGCATGTCCTACGTTCCAGAAAGTGGTCGATTTTCTGCTCATAGAATTGCTGCTCTTCTTCTCTTTGATCTCCTGTTGAGTTTGTAGGTGTTCAGAATGGTTTGATAACTGTCTAGCTGAACTCCCAGGACCCAAGGAAATTTAGGTCTCCTACTCCTCCACTATCTTGCTCCTCCTCCTAATCTTTTTGAGGTTTTATTTTTAAAACACATTTCTTACAGACAACATATATTTGGGCCTTGTTTGTTTCTTTTTTATCTACTCTGACAATCTCTGTCATTGAATTGGTGCATTTAGACCATTTGTATCATTTGAATTAATATCTACCATGTTTATAACTCTTCTAGTCATTGTATTTGTCCTTTGTTTTTCCCTCTTGTTTGTTTTAATTCAACATTTTATATGATTCCTTTTATCTCTTAGCATATGAATTTTACTTCTTTTAAATTTTGCTTCAGTTACTGTCTCAGGTTTTCCAATATGGCTCCTCAGCTAATCTAATCTAGCTTCAAATAACACTATATCACTGTATAGATAGTATAGGTATCTTATAACAGAGTATTCCCAATTTTTCCCTTACAATATTGCTGTCGTTCATTTCACTTATCAATATACTGTAATCTTCTAATACATTGTTGCTATTAAATTTATCTCTTAGATCAATCAAAAATAGAAAAAATATTTTTATGTTCATTTATTTCTTCTTTCATTCTCTTCCTTTCTTTGTGTAGATTCATGTTTCTGACCTATATTATTTTCCTTCTTGCTGATGAACTTCCTTTAATATTCCTTGTAAGTCGGGTAGCCTAGAAATTAATCTCCTCAGATTTTGTTTGTCTGAGAAAGTCTTAATTTCCCCTTTGATTTTGAGAGATAATTTCACTGGATATGGACTTCTTAGTAGATTTTTTTTCCTGAAACTTTTTAAATATTTTATTCCACTCTCTTTTGCCTTACATGGTTTCTAACAAGAAGTATGTCCTGTGTAGGTAAGGTGGGTTTTTTTTCCCCCCTGTGGCTCCTCTTAAGATTATCTCTTTGTCTTTGGTTTTTTGAAACTTTAATATGATTTTCCTATGGGTGTGTGTGGATATATATAGATAGATAGATATATAGATAGATATATAGATATAGATATATCCCAGATGAGATAAGGCTCCAGAAAAGTTTTTTCCCCTGGAGACTAAGCCATTGTTATGGAAAAGGCTTTGGGTTTATTTCATGATTCTCTTCTCTTTTCTATCCCAGAGACACAAGGTGATCTTTCTTGGATCTGCACTGTGAGAACCTAATGGGGTTCCTGCAAGTAAAGCCCATGACCATGTGCCCCCACAATACTGTGGCATCCAGAAGTGTCTCACTCTCCTGCTATTCCACACTCAGCCTCCAGCAATTCTTCACAATTACTATATCTTTATACCAGTTATGGTTCTATCAGCTTCTGCTCCAGGTAAGCAAAACTTGACTGTGATTTTTCTGGATTCACCTGTCCCTCTAGATTACAGAGTGATTGAAAATCAAGTCACTCATTTTCAGTTTGTTCAGAATGAGAGGTCACACTTTTTCTCCATGTTGGAATATCCCCTGAACCAGAATGTCAGGGATCTTTAAAAATATACGGGAGCAAAAAAAAAAAAAAAAAAAAAAAAAAATATATATATATATATATATATATATATATATATATATATATACAGGAGCAATGATGGTGAGGCTTGAAAAGTCTCAGTCCTGGAACTTAGGTGACTCTAGAGATAAAGTAAATCCACTCTTGTCACATTGATTACTATAAGCCAGATCCTCACCTGAAATTTCATTTTCTTCATTACAACGACCCCACATATGCCACATTGAATGTCAATCTTACAGTGGGATCTAGTATAATCTTTCTACTCTGGGCAATGCTTATTAGACATTACATGAAATGCTAACAAGTGTCAAATTTTATTTAAAAAGTGTTATGGACAAATAATTACAACAAATCTGATTAAACAAACATCTCTATATTAGAGAACTCTTCAAGGGATTGAATATGATGTTTATTGTGAATTCAGAGGAGATAGGTAGATATCATTCCCCAAAATCACTTGATCACAGACCCTTATTTACCTCATGGAGTCTCTGGTGGAACTTGTATTTTGCGGGATACGCTTTGGTATTGCTTTGGTGGTATGATAGGAAATACAGAGGATTTAGAGTAAAATGGTCACGGGTTTGAACCTCAATTCCATGACATTTCCTTTAGGCAAATTGGTGCAATGATAGTGAGGCTTGGAAAGTCTCAGTTCTGGAACTTACATGACTCTAGAGATAAAGTAAATCCACTCTTATCACATTGATTACTATGAGCCAGATCTTCACCTGAAATTTCATTTTCCTTATTATAACAACCTCAGATATGGTCATTAATCCTATTAGCCTACTGTTCCTCATCCATGAATTAAAGACATAATAATCTAGCTTGTTGATCCATGAGTTGATATAATAGAAGACAGTAGTATCCAGCTTAGGGATTAACCATGGGAATTCAATGATATAAAGTATGTGCATGTCACACAATAAACACTTAACAGTCATTAATGTCACTATTATTATCCTCACACAGCAGGCCCTAAGAGTGGTGAACTCTTCCCCAGAAGAAAACCAGTTTTTCTCTGAAAAACAGGAAGAATCAATAGGAAGGCTCAAACAAATGAAAGTTGTTGCCCAGTCATGAGTACTTGAATAACACATCTGGTCTGATCTACTGTGTCAGAAGGATGTGTGTGGGAGTGTATCTAAATGTAAGTTTCCACAGCCTATGTCAACACCAAAATGTCATTCCATGTTTGGTAAAATTCACAAAGAACAATTCATGAGCCTTCCAAATAAGGCCCAGAAACCAGTTCCCTTCCACGAAAAGTATAGGGCCAGGGCCAGAAGCATTTAATCTGTAAGAGCAAGCATTTGGGAGTCCTTCATTTGAAATGAATTACTTGTGTTAATTGGCTAGTAAGTCATCGTGATTGCATGTTAGAGTCACAGCTAAATCCTATTGGACTGTGACGTGTTTTCCACCCCAAAATGTCAACATGGTGGGTGAGCTGCCATGGAGAACGCCAAGGAAACAATTGTGATATGATATCTGATTCCCATATGGCTAGAGTGGCTCAGTGCTGGATTCAATACTATAATCTTGAACATGTTGATTTGGAGCAATATGCATGATTAGGTGGCTTAATTGCATATTGTAAAGGAAGCTGTGACCTTTCCAGTCCCATGCTGGATGTGGTATTGTGCTTTTGGGAGGAGGATGAGACAAATGTGTGTGTGGGAGCTTGACAACTGCAGCGTTTCCTTGTGTAATTACTTGCGTGCATTCAATGCTTTTAGAAACGCTGTGGACAATGCCTCGAATATCAGTGGCCATTTATTGTTTAAAGAACATTTGTCGAAGTCAAGTTGCCTTCAACAAGGATTTAGTAGCATTACCAGTAAACTGTAAATGTTGAAAGTACAGCATCAACATGTATAGTTATCTAATTTTTAGCCAATTTGGGGGAAGTGATACAATATTAAAAATTAAAGATGTAATATTCTTGTCTGTAAATCCATTAGCTAAAAATGTGATGGCCTGACAATGCCACAACCATTCCATATGGCATCAAAAATTAAGACATTAATATAAATCCTGTCATTTGCAAGATATTTTACAGTTTAAAAGCTTCTTTCACATTCATTATGAGAGAAGATAAAGCAAATACTTTTTTCCCAATTTTATTAAAACAGAAATGCAGAAATGCTAAATGACTTGCAGCCATAAAGTTAGGACTGAAATCCAAGCCTCCTGAAACCAAATCCATAGTTTCCTACCTCCCCATCCCCATGGTATCTATAACAGGAAGACACCTATTCTGAAAACAGGCATTTTCCTGGAGCATTTTAAAAGCTAAGGATGAGACCCAGAGTTTTGAATTACAAATTAATTATGGAAGAAAAGCTGTACTGTTACTTGACAGTGTGTGTAGCCAGGACTCCAAGAATGAAATGAAATAGTTTAGCATCTTTTGTCAAAAGTTATCTAAGGATCAGGCTGGGCCTGTTTTCACAGAGTGGAAGGCACTAAAAGAGAAGCAATTACCCAGACAACCCAGCCCTCAATCATTTTCATCTGAAATGTCCTGATAATTGAAGCAAAAGGTATGTTTGGCACTTGAATAGTGGGTGTAATTGACCTGATTATCCCTATGGCTTTACATGTGAATGCAGTTACACATAAAACCACCAGGTACTGATACCCTCAGCTCCAACCCATAAATTATCTCTAAAACAGCATTCTTTGGATCCTTGGCCTCTGCTCTGTAAATGACTGTGCCTGGGGGCAGTGTCTTCTAGAATATAAATCTCAATAACTGCCAGAAAAGGTATAATAGTTATGCTTAAATGAGTGTCACCACGACAAGCCCAAAAGCCTTCATCCAACCCCGGATTTGGGATAAAACTTAAGGCACTGTGCTCCCTTAGCACAGAGGTTCTTATAGGGTGATTCCCATTAATCATAATAATCATCATAATAATCATTAAATAGACACCATTCATCAGGTTTCTATCATGTGTCAGGTATGAAGCAAAGAGTTTCAATAATTTAAACAATAACAACGTCGAATATTTTCTGAAGGCTTATAATTACTAGGCACTTACTATCATTGGTGATTTTATTATTATTTCAATTTTACTAAGGTTTAGAGGGATTAAGTAGCTGGGGCGCCTGGGGGGCTCAGTTGTCTCCGTTTCAGCTTAGGTTGTGATCTCAGAGTCTTGAGCTGGAGCCCTGCAATGCCCAGGGAGTGTGCTTGAGATTCTTTCTCTCCTGCTCCCCCTGCCCCTCCTCCTGCTCATGCACATGTTCCCACACGCACACGTTCTCTCTCTTTCTCAAATGAATAAATAAATAAATCTTTTTTAAATAATTTTTTATATGTTATGTTAGTTACCATACAGTACGTCATTAGTTTTTGCTATAGTGTTGCATGATTCATTGTTTGCACCCAGTGCTCCATGCAATCCGTGCCCTCCTTAATACCCATCACCCATCCCCCCACCCCCTCCCCTCTAAAGCCCTCAGTTTGTTTCCCGGAGTCCATAGTCTCTCATGGTTTATCTTCCCCTCTGATTTCCCCCCCTTCATTTTTCCCTTCCTTCTCCTAATATCTTCCATGCTATTCCTTATGTTCAACAAATAAGTGAAGCCATATAATTATCTTTCTCTGTCTGACTTGTTTCACTTAGCATAATCTCCTCCAGTTCTGCCCATGTTGATGCAAATGTTGGGTATTCATCCTTTCTGATGGCTGAGTAATATTCTATTATATATATGGACCATATCTTCTTTATCCATTCATCTGTTACAGAGCATCTCCCTTCTTTCCACAGTTTGGCTATTGTGGTCATTGCTGCTATCAACACTGGGGTGCATATGGCCCTTCTTTTTTTTTTAAAAGATTTTATTTATTTATTTGACAGAGAGAGAGATCACAAGTAGGCAGAGAGGCAGGCAGAGAGAGGGGGAAGCAGGCTCCCTGCCGAGCAGAGAGCCCGATGTGGGGCTTGATCCCAGGACCCTGAGATCATGACCTGAGCCAAAGGCAGATGCTTTAACCCACTGAGCCACCCAGGCGCCCCCCCATATGGTCCTTCTTTTCACTACATCTGTATCTTTGGGATAAATACCCAGTAGTGCAATTGCTGGGTAATAGGGTACCTCTATTTTTAACTTTTTGAGGAACCTCCACACTGTTTTCCAAAGTGACTATACCAACTTGCATTCCCACCAACAGTGTAAGAGGGTTCCCCTTTCTCCACAACCTTTCCAATATTTGTTGTTTCTTGTCAATTTTTGCCATTCTAACTGGTGTACGGTGGTATCTCATTGTGGTTTTGATTTGAATTTCCCATGGCTGATGATGTTGAACACTTTTTCATGTGCCTGTTAGCCGTTTGTATGTCTTCTTGGGAGAAGTGTCTATCATGTCTTCTGCCCATTTTTTGACTTGATTATTTGTTTTTTGGGTGTTGAGTTTGAGAAGTTCTTTATAGATCTTGGATACCAGCCCTTTATTTGTAGTGTCGTTTGCAAATATCTCCTCCCATTCCGTGGGTTGCCTCTTTGTTTTGTTGACTGTTTGCTGTGCAGAAGCTTTTTATCTTGATGAAGTCCCAAAAATTCATTTTTGCTTTTGTTTCCCTTGCCTTTGGAGACCTGTCTTGAAAGAAGTTGCTGTGGCCAATGTCGAAAAAGTTACTGCCTATGTTCTCCTCTAGGATTTTGATGGATTCCTGTCTCACATTGAAGTCTTTCATCCATTTAGTTTATCTTTGTGTATGGTGTAAGAGAATGGTCGAGTTTCATTCTTCTGTATATAGCTGTCCAATTTTCCAAGTACCATTTATTGAAGAGACTCTCTTCCCTTGGATATTTTTTCCTGCTTTGTCAAAGACTATTTGACCATAGAGTTGAGGGTCCATATCTGGGCTCTCTTTTTTGTTCCATTGATCTATGTGTCTGTTTTTGTGCCAGTACCATGCTGTCTTGGGGATCACAGCTTTGTAATAGAGCTTGAAATCAGGAAATGTGATGCTCCCAGCTTTGTTTTTCTTTTTCAACATTTCCTGGGCAATTCACTAACACATGAATTCAGGGTCTTTTCTGGTTCCATACAAATTTTAGGATTGTTTGTTCCAGCACTTTGAAAAATGCCATTGGTATTTTAATTGGGATGGCATTCAAGGTATAGATTTCTCTGGGCGGCATAGACATTTTAACAGTGTTTATTTTTCTGATCCATAAGCATAGAACATTTTTCCATCTTTTTGTGTCTTCTTCAATCTCCTTCAAAAGTGTTCTGTAGTTTCTATAGATACTTTACCTCTTTGGTTAGGTTTATTCTAAGGTATCTTAAGTTTTTTGGTGCTATTATAAATGGAATCAATTCTCTAATTTCTCTTTCTATAGTTACATTGTTAATGTATAGGAAAGCAACTGATTTCTCTCCATCGATTTTTTATCCTGCCACATTACTGAATTACTGTATGAGTTCCAGTAATTTGGAGGTATAGTCTTACAGGCTTTCCACATAAAGTATCATGTCATCTGTGAAGAGAGAGAGTTTGACTTCTTCATTGCCAATTTGAATATATTTTATTTCTTTTTGCTGTCTGATTGCTGTTGCTAGGACTTCCAGTACTATGTTGAACAATAGTGGCGAGAATGGGCGTCCTTGTTGTGTTGCTGATCTTAAAGGAAAGGCTCTCAGCTTTTCCCCATTGAGAATGATATTCACTGTGGGCTTTTCATAGATGGTTTTTATGAAATTGAGGAATGTTCCCTCTATCCCTATACTCTGAAGAGTTTTAATCAGGACAGGATGCTGTATTTTACCAAATGCTTTTTCTGCATCAATCAGGAGGACCATGTGGTTCTTGTCTCTTCTCTTATTTATGTGTTCTATCACATTGATTGATTTACGAATGTTGAACCACCCTTGCATCCCAGGGATAAATCCCACCTGGTCATGATGGATAATCTTTCTAATGTACTGTTGGTTCCTATTAGCTAGGATCTTGTTGAGAATTTTGGCGTCCATATTCTTCAGAGATATTGGTCTGTAATCCTCTTTTTTGATGGGGTCCTTGCCTTGTTTTGGGATCAAGGTAATGCTGGCCTCATAGAATGACCTCGGAAGTTTTCCTTCTGTTTCTATTTTTTGAAACAACTTCAGGAGAAAAAAGAATTATCAAATACATAAATCTTAAAAAAAGAGAAAAGAAAGATTAAGTAACTGACTCAGGGTCACACAGCTAATACATTAATGTTGCACCGACCAACACTGGCTGGCGGTAACACCTGGTGTTCTCCACTACTCTAAGTCACTAACACATTCGTATTTGACAGCGCTCCTCTACTGAACACTTCCCGTAGTCTGGATAATTTCTCTCTTTGATTCTCATAATTATCCCATAGAGCAATGCTGTTATTGTCCTCATGCTAGCAATGTGGAAACTGAGAATCAGAAGTTAGATGCCCAAGTAACACAGCTAGTAAGTGACAGAGGAGATTTAAAGCCGAGTCTTTCTGATTCTAAAACCTGTTTTCCTTTCATCACACCCTGAAGCTTCCTGGTAAGTTAATTTAATACTATAAACTGATTTGAAGATATATGGGATATTCAAGCTATGATTAGGCAAAGCGTTCTCATAGACTCCTCTACCCAAAAAGCACAACCTTGGACTCAGGCTGACCCTCCTGTTTGTAGTTCCCTCTATCCTGGGAACCCTACGGGGGCAGTAATCTTGTCCTTGCTTCCTAGCACCTCACATAGTATCAGGCTTTTCAGCGAATATTTATTGAACTTTTAAAAATGCAAATGCTTGGGGTGCCTGGGTGGCTCAGTCAGTTGAGTGTCTGCCTTTGGCTCAGGTCATGATCTCAGGGTCCTGGGATTGAGCCCCATGTTGGACTCCCTGCTCAGTGGGGAGTCTGCTTGATATTCTCTTTCCCCCTCTGCCCCTTCTCCTGCTTGTTCTTCCTCTCTCTGTCTCTAAAATAAATGGGCAAATCTTTCAAAAAAAAAATACAAATACTTATTCTTTACACTTTACAATGGAAGAAGACAGGCAGATGGTTGAAATCCCCCTTTGGCTGATAATTCCCATCCAGGGAACAGAAACTGCATACACAATGGGTAACTTGAATTCCTTTTTCCATTCTGCCTGTGCAACCCCACTTATATTGTTCAATGACAGGTAGCAATTTAAAGATTACATAACCGGAGTATGCCTTGTCTCATTTCCATTGATTTATCTGTATAATCAGATCACTTCAAGCTTTGATATTATTTCTCCAGGAAACTAGTTTGGTTTTGGCTGGGTCTTTCTGTCTTTCCTTTTTTCTTCCTTCCTTCATCCATCCATTCCTCTTTCCTTC
>JAPYYM010004004.1:0-10549 GCA_028534135.1 Potos flavus
GGAAGGGTGAATTGGGGGAAATCGGAGGGGGACACGAAACATGAGAGACTGTGGACTCTAAGAAACTGAGGGTTTTGGAGGGGTGGGGGTGGGGGGTTGAGTGATCCTGGTGGTGGGTATTGAGGAGGGCACGTATTGCATGGAGCACTGGGTGTGGTGCATGAACAATGAATCTTGGAACACTGAAAAAATTAAATTAAAAAAAAAAAGAACAGGCAAACAGGTTCTGATGAACAGGATACATTGCTCTGCAGGGCACTACAGGAAGAGCAGGAGATGTATCAGACTTTCTTAACACATAAACAGACACAGAGAGTTAGGCAAAATGAGGAGACAGAAGAATATGTCCCAAATTAAAGAACAGGGGAAAAATATCACAGCAAGAGCAGTGAAACGAATGGAGATAAGTAATATACCTGATAGAGAATTTTAAGTAATGGTGATAAAGATACTCACTGGACTTGAGTGAGAAAAGAGTGGAGGACCTCAGTGAGACTCTCAACAAAGAGAAGGAAAACATAAAAAAAGAATGAGAGAGGAAGAACTCAACTGAAATTAACAATATGCTAGATCAAGTAAATAGACTAGAGGAAGCAGAAGAACAGATCAGCAACCTGGAGGACAGGGTAATGAAAACCAATCAAGCTGAATGGTAGAGAAAAAAGAATCAAAAATGAAAATATATTAAGGGAACTCAGAGACACCATCAAGCCTAATAACATTTGCATTATAGGGATTCCAGAAGAAAAGAGGACAGAAAATTTATTTGAAGAAACAATAGCTGAAAACTTCCTGAATCTGGAGAAGGCAACAGAAATCCAGATCCAGAAGGCACAGAAAGCCCCCAACAAAATCAACCCAAGGAAGTCCACACCAAGAAACACAGTAATTAAAATGGCAAAAAGCAGTGATAGAGAATTTTAAAAACAGCGAGAGAATAGAAAACCATTACATACAAGGGAAACCCTAGAAGGCTATCGGCTGATTTTTTTTTTTAGCAGATACCTCGCAGGCCAGAAAGAAGTGGCATGACATATTCAAACTGCTAAAAGGGAAAAGCCTACAACCAAGGATGCTCTATCCAGTGAGACTATCATTCAGAATAGAAGGAGAGATAAAGAAGTTCTGGGACAAACAGAGGTTAAAGGAATTCATCACCACTAAACCAGTTGGTCTTATAAAAAATGTTACAGAGGAGTCTTTGAGTGAAAAGGAAAGACCATAAGCAGGAATAAGAAAAGTAGGAAGCACAAAAGTAGTAAATATATCTATAAAAATCAGTCAAGGGACTCACAAAATAAAAGGATGTAAAGTTTAACACATCATACCTAAAACTGGGGGTGGGAGTGGAGAAGAGTAAAACTTTAGGGCTTTTAGAATGGGTTCAAACTTAAGCAAACATCAACTTAATACGCATAGTTGTTATATATTAACAGTGGTAACCACAAATAAAAAAGTCATACATATGCAAAAAATAAAGAGAAAGGAATCCAAGGACATCACTAAAGAAAGCCAACATATGAGAGAAGAGAGCAAAGGAAGAAAGGAACAGAGAAGAATGACAAAAACAGCCATAAAACAAGTAACAAGATGGCAAGAAGTACATACCATGAATAATAACTTTGAATGTGAATGGACTAACCATTCTAATCAAGACATAGGGTTTAAGAATGGATAAAAAAACAAAATCCATCTATGTTCTGCCTACCAGAGACTCATTTCAGACCTAAACACACATGCAGATTGAAAGTGAAGGGATGGAAAAAATGTATCATGCAAATGAAAGTAAAAAGAAAGCCATGGTAGCAATGCTTCTATCAGACAAAATAGACATTAAAACAATGTAATGAAAGACAAAGAAGGACACTGTAGAATTATAAAGGGGATAATCCAACAAGAAGATGTAGTAACTAAATATTTATGCATCCAACGTGGGAGCACCCAAATACATAAAGCAGCTAATAACAAACATAAAGGAAGTAATCGATAGGAATACAGTAATGGTCGGGGGCTTTCACACCCCATTACATCAATGGCTAATTCAACAAGAAAAATCAACAAGGAAACAGCGGCTTTCAATGACACACTGGACCAGCTATATCAACAGATATATTCAGAACATTCCATCCCAAACCAGCAGACTACACATTCTTTTCAAATGCACATGGAACATTCCTCCAGAGTAGATCACATGTTAGACCACAAAACAAAGTCTCACAAATGCAGAGATTGTACCATGCATCTGTTCTGACTACAACATTATGAAACTTAAAATCAGCTAAAAGGAAAAATCTGGAAAGAAACAAATACATGGAGGTTAAATGACATGCTACTAAACAATACATGGGTCAAGGAAGAAATCAAAGAGGAAATCACAAAATAATGGGTGACATATGAAAATGAAAACACAATGGTCCAACGTCTTCAGGATGCAGCAAGAGCTGTTCTAAGAGAAGTATACAGCAGCACAGGCCTACCTCAAGAAGCAAGAAAAATCTCAAACAGCTTTGCTTACACCTAAAGGAGCCAGAAAAACAAACAACAAACAAACAAAAAACCAAAACCAGTAGAAGGAAGGAAATAAGATTAGAGCAGAAACAAATGAAATACAACCTAAAAAAAAAAACCCAATAGAACAGATCAATGAAACCAGGAGCTGAAAAGATCAACAAAATTTATAAACCTTTAGCCAGACTAATAAAAATAAAACAAAAACCCAAAAAACAAAGGCGAGAGGACTCAAAAACAAAAATCATGGAGGAAAAACAACAACCAACACCACAGAAAAACAATCATTAATATGATGAAAAACGATATGCCAACAAATTGGACAACCTAGAACGAGAAATTCCTCCCAAAAGTGAATCAAAAAGAAACTGAGGGTTGCTAGAGCAAAGGGGGGTGGGGGGAATGGGGTGGCTGGGTGATAGACATTTGGGAGGGTATGTGCTATGGTGAGTACTGTGTATTGTGTAAGACTGATGAATCACAGACCTGTACCCCTGAACCAAATAATATATATGTTAATAATTAAAATAAAATAGAAAAAAATATAACATTAAAAGACTGATTAAAAAAAATAAAATAAAAGACTGATTACCAGCAATAAAATTAAATCAGTAATAAAAAAGTTCCCAAGAAACCAAAGTCCAGGACCAGATGGGCTCATAGGTGGATCCTACCAAACATTTAAAGAAGAGTTAATATGGGACACCCAGGTGGCTCAGTTGGTGAAGCATCTGCCTTTGGCTCAGGTCATGATCCCAGGGTCCTGGGATCAAGTCCTGCAGCAAGCTCATGCTCAGTGAGGAGCCTCCTTCTCCCTCTGCCTGCCACTCCCTCTGCTTGTACTCTGTCTCTTGTCTCAAATAAAAATAAAATCTTAAAAAAAAAAAAAGAGTTAATACCTGTTCTTATCAAAATATTCCGAAAATTACAAGTGGTAGGAAAGCTTCCAAATGCATTCTATGAGGCCAGATTACCATGATGCCTAAACCAGATAAAGACACCACAAAAAAAAAAAAAAAAAAAGAGAACTACAGGCCAGTATCTAATGAACATGGATGTAAAAATTCTTGACAAAATATTAGCAAATCAAATCCAAGGATACATGAAAAAAATCATTCACCATGATCAAGTGAGATTTATTCCTGGGATGCAAGGATGTTTCGGTACTCACCAATCAATGTTATACATCTCGTCAATAAGAGAAAGGATTAAAACCATATGATTATCTCCACAGGTGAAGAAAAAGCATTTGACAAAGTACAACAGCAATTCATGATAAAAAACCCTCAACGAAGTGGGTTTAGAGGGAACACACCTCAACATAATAAAGGCCATGTACGAACAACCCACAGCTAACATCATGTTCAATTGTGAAAAACAGCTTTTCCCCTAAGCTCAGGAACAAGCAAAGTATGTCCACTATCACCACTTTAATGAGACATAGTACTAGAAGTCCTAGCCACAGCAATCACACAACAAAATAAAAAGCATCCAAATTGGTAAGGAAAAGGTAAAATTTTCACTATTTACAGATGACATGACACTACATATAGAAAACCCTAAAGACTCCACCTACTCTAGACCTACTAGAACGAATAAATGAATTAAGAGCAGAGGATACAAAATCAGTACAGAAACCCATTGTATTTCTATACACCAATAATAAAGTGGCAATAAAGTGACTTAGTGCAATTTCTATCAAAACACCAACACCATTTTCACAAAACTAGAACAATCCTAAAATTTGTATGGAACCACAAAAGACCCCAAATAGCCAAAGCGGTCTTGAAAAAGAACAAAACTGTTGGTATCACAATTCCAGATTTCAAGATATACTAAAAAGCTGTACAGGGGTGCCTGGGTGGTTCAGTCGGTTAAGCCTCTGCCTTCAGCTCAGGACGTGATCTCAGGGTCCTGGGATCGAGCCCTGCATTGGGCTTTCTGCTCAGAGGGGAGCCTGCTTCTCCCTCTCCCTCTGCTGCTCCCCCTGCTTGTGCTCTCTCGCTGGCAAATAAATAAATAAAATCTTAAAAAAAAAAAAAAAAAAAAGGCTGTAGTAATCTAAACAGTATGGTATGGGCTCAAAAACAGACACACAAATCAATGGAACAGAATAGAGAGCCCAGAAGTAAATGATTATAATTATATGGTCAACTAATCCTTGACAAAGGAGGCAAGACTATGCAATGGGAAAACAGTCTCTTCAACAAGTGGTGTTGGGAAAACTGGACAGCTACATGCTAAAGAATGAAACTGGACGACTTTTTTACACCATACACAAAAATAAACTCAAAATGGATTAAGGACCTAAATGGAGACCTGAAACCATAAAAATCCTAGAAGAGAACACAGGTAGTAATTTCTCTAACACTGGCCATAATACCGTCTTTCTAGATAGGTCTCCTGAGGCGAGGGAAACAAAAGCGAAAATAAACTATTGGGACTACACCAAAATAAAAAGCTTTGTCTGCACCGCAAAGGAAACCATCAACAAAACTGAAAGACAACCTACAGAATGTCATTGGCAAATGACATAGCCAATACAGGGTTAGTAGCCAAAATATGTAAAGAACTTATAGAACTCAACAGCCAAAAACCCAAATAGTTCAATTAAAAATGGGCAGAAGAGATTAACAGAAATTTTTCTAAAGAAGACATACAGATGGCCAAGAGACATATGAAAAGATACTCAACATCACTCATCTGGGAAATGCAAATTAAAACCACAATGAGATATTACTCTCTGTCAGAATGGCTAAAATCAAAAACACAAAAAAGAATAAGTTTTGGCGAGGATGTGGAGAAAAAGGACCTCTTGTGCACTGTTGGTGGTGATGCAAACTGGTGCAGCCACTGTAGAAGACAGTATTTTCTCGAAAACTTAAAAATAGAATTACCATACAATCCAGTAATTCCACTACCGGGTATTTACCCAAAGAATAGGAGAACACTAATTCAAAAGGATATATGGACCCATGTGTTTATTGCAGCATTATATACGATGGCCAAAATCTGGAGGCAAACCAAGTGTTCATTAATACATGAATGGAAAATGAAGATGTGGGGGGTGTGTGTGTGTGTATGTATATGTATGTATGTATGTGTGTGTGTGTATATGTGTATGTATGTGTATATATATGTATGTATGTATATATATATATATAATGGAATATTATTCAGCCATAAAAAAGAATGAACTCTTGCATTTTGCAACAACATAGATAGATCTAGAGGGTATAATGCTCAAGGTGAAATAAGTCAGAAAGTGACAAATACCATATGATTTCACTTATATGTGGAATTTAAGAACCAAACAAAGAACCAAACAAAGAAAAAAGACAAACCAAGAAACATATGCTTAACTGTAGAGCACTGATGGTTGGGGGTGGGGGGGGTGGGGGTGAGGTGGGTGAAATAGTTGGGGATTAAAGAATACACTTATCTGGATGAGCATTGAGTGATGTATATAATTGTTAAATCACTATATTGTACACCTAAAACTCAAACAACACCATATGTTAATTATACAATTAAAATTTTTAAAACAGAAACAAAAACAAAAATAAACAAGTGAGAATACATCAAACTAAAAAGCTCTGCACAGCAAAGGAATCCATCAACAAAATCAACATGTAACCTACTGAATGAGAGGAAATATTTACAAATCATTTATCTGATTGGGGTTAATATCCAAAATATATAAAGAGCTCATACAACTCAATAACAAAACAACAAACAATCCAATTAAAAATGGGCCAAGGACATGAACAGATGTTTTCCCAAGGAAAACATCCAGGAGGCCAGCAGGTACATGAAGAGATGCTCAACATCACTCGTCTTCAGAGAAATGCAAATCAAACCCACAATGAGATATCACCTCACACCTGTCAGAATGGCCCAAATCAAAAACACAAGAAACAAGTGCTGGCGAGGACATGGAGGAAAGGGAACGCTTGTGCACTGTTGGTGGGAATGTGGTGCAGCCACTGTGGAAAACAGTATGGATGCTCCTCAAAAAGCTAAAAGTAGAACTACCGTCTGATCCATCAATTCCACTTCTGGGTATTTATCTGAAGAAAACAAAACACTATCGAAAGATATCTGTGGGGCACCTGGGTGGCTCAGTCGTTAAACATCTGCCTTCAGCTCAGGTCATGATCTCAGGGTCCTGGGACTGAGCCCCACATGGGGCTCCCTGCTTGGCAGGAAGCCTGCTTCTCTCTCTCCCGCTCCCCCTGCTTGTGTTCCCTCTCTCACTGTCTCTGGCAAATAAAATCTTAAAAAAAAAGAAAAATATATCTGCACCTCCATGTTCACTGCAGCATTATTTACAATATCCAAGACCTGGAAACAACTTAATTTTCCATCAGTGGATGAATGGATAAAGAAAATGTGGTGTATGTACACAATGGAATATTACTGAGTCATAGAAAAGAATGAGATCTTCCCATTTCCAACAGCATAGATGGTCCTCGAGGTCATTACACTTAGTGAAATAAATCAGACAGAAAAACATAAATACCATATGACCTTACTCATCTGTGGAGTCTGCAAAAACGGAAAAAGACGACAAAAACTAAAAGTGATCTCATGTATATAGCAAACAGACTGGTGTTTTCATGAGGCAGGGGTGGGAAGATGGGCAAAGTGGGTAGAGGGCCAAAAGGTACAAGCTTCAAGTTATTAAATAAAAAGCGTGTAATGTACAGCATGGTGACTGTAGATAATGATACTGTATTGCCTATTTGAAAGTAGCTAGGAAAGTAGGTCTTGAAAGTTCTCAAAAAAATTTATATCTAGGTTTGGTGACAGATGTTAACTGGAATACTGTGATGATCATTTTGTAATATATATCAATATTGACTCATGATGTACAACTAAAATTAATGTTACAATTCAATGATACCTCAATTTATTTTTTTTATTTTAAAGATTTTATTTATTTTAGAGAGAGAGAACATGAGCAAGTGAGTGGGGCAGGTGGGGGGGGGGAGGAGTAGAGCATCTCAGACTCTGTGCTGACTGTGGAGCCCAATGCAGGGCTCGATCTCAGAACCCTCAGATCATGACCTGAGCTGAAACCAAGAGTCGGATGCCTAACTCACTGAGCCACCGTGGCACCCCAATGATACCTCAATTTACAAAGAGAAAAAAGAAAGTTCCAGCCCTGTGAGTCAGCCCTTGGCAAGAGCCTTGGGAATGTAGTCCCCTCAGCCACACGCCAGGAGGTCACATCAGGAAGATCGATGGCAACTGGTAACAGGAAAGTAATAGACGATGAATCTGGCTTAATGAGGAAAGAACATTTAAACTCCTGAGTTACTAGAACACCAAGTATTCTACCACTGAAGCATCCCTCCAGAAGGTGATGGAATTGGTAAGGATAAATACATATTTTTATTATTCTTTATTCTAACTGAATCACCTATGTCAATCAAACCTTCCCTTGAAGGCTCTGGTTAAAATGCCAACGTAAATATGCTGTGGGGGGCGGGGGTCACATGTAAACACCTGGATACCAAGTATCTTCTCCGACTGAGCTGGGCAAACTGAAGGACTCCATGAAAATCTGCTTTTTGCTCCTTTTCCTGCTTCCACTCTTGCATCCCCGCTTTGCACGTGCCTTATAATGCAAGCAGCGTAGATCCTCCTTGTAAAGGACAAGGAGTTAATGACTTCTTTCAAACAGATGACATCTAAGGAAGGACCAGGTGAGAATGACTAGAGGAAGTTGTCATATGCACAGTCGAAGGCCCCTCCCCCCCAGCTCCAAGGACTGACATGTGGGTCCTCATCTTCGTTCTAACTGGTTCTGGGATGCCTGAGAGGACATGTACCCCAGACCACGATCCTCAATAAAATCCCCAGACCCTGAACAAAGGCACTCTCTCCTTTCCTTTCTGAGTTTCCCGGGACACACTCTACCTGCATTCTCTCTATACCCTCCATCAACTCCACTTTCACCTCCTGCTGGCTGGCGTCTGATTTCTATCCTGTGTGCAGACAGGGACCCTCTTGGCTGGTCTTCAGGGACCCCATTCTGAGCCCTTGGACCCTGCCTACCGACATCACCACAATTTAATTTGTAATTTAGCAAGTACCCGAAAAAATGGGATAGACTAGGGCAGGGGACAGCAAACATTTTTGGTCAGGGGCCAGGTAGTAACTTTTCAGCTTCCCGGGGCTGGAGAGTCCCGGTCTTAACTATTCAGCCGTACCACTGGAATGCAAAACCAGCCACAGACCACACGCAAATGAACGAGCGGGGCCGCGTTCCCGATCAAATTTCACTTACAAAAGCTAGTTTGCCAACATAGAGGAAAAGCAAGTTGCCTGGCTTATTCATTTTTCTACGAAATTAAGAAATCAGGAAACGTATGCTTATTTATATGTAGCCTTCGAGGCCAATCTCCCACACAGTGGAATCGTGCAGCCTCATGACACCTGAAGAGAAGTCCCGGCTGGGACCAGGGGACACAAAGATGGAGGGAGGCAGGGATGGTGGCAGGGACTGGGAGCAAAGATGTAATGAACTGAGTTCCCATCGAAGGAGCCTACACAACTTCGCATGGTTCTTCCGAGTTTATGGGCACCTTTCCAGTATATGGGGAGAAGGAAGACAGACTCCTCATTATTCATTGTATAAATGCTGAAATGAGAAGTAAAACTGTAAACTCTATTAAACCAAAATTGTTGTTTTAGATTTTATTGAGATTGAGAGAGAGAGAGTGCATGAGCAGGGGAAGGGGAAGAGAATCCCAAGCAGACTCTGCACTGGGCCCAACTCGGGGTTCAACATGGGGCTGGAGCTCACGGCCCGGAGATCGTCATGACCGGAGCTGAAATAACGAGTCGGACGCTCAACCGACTGAGCCACCCAGGTGCCCCTCAACCAAGATTGTTTTGAACACTTAAGTCTTACTTTAATTCACTGTAGTACATGACATGCTTTTTTCGAAAAGTGTGTGGCACGGTGGCCATGACCCAGCAGAACATCCCGCCTCTTTTCCATTCGGTCATGGTCGGCTGCTTATGCAAGCCAGCTTCTGGACAAAATCTAGCAAGTTCTAGTTTGATCCTTTCTGTTTCTATTTTTTTTTTCCCCCCCAAAAGACTCAGTTGCTCGGGAATCACCTGGAGGCCTTGTTGAGACGTAGATTAGAGCCCGTAGGTCGGGGATGGGGGAGAATTTGCATTTCTAACAAGCTCCCAGGTGATGTTGATGCTGCTGGTCCACAGACCACACTTTGAGAGCCACTGATCTTAAAGGTAGCCGTCACTCTGGGAGGAGCTCTGGGGGGGAGGGGGGGTGAGGGAAGGCTCCTGGCCTCCCCTCATCCCTTGAGCCAGCCTCTTGGGCAAACAACGAATGATGGCCTCCAGCATGGGCATGTTCCGGACCGGTCCACCAAAGACAACTCTTCTTTGGCTGGGCCTGGGCAGCAGGTGGATTGGGCTTACCAGTAAAGACAAAGAAACCCTCCCTATTAGTTGGAAAACAACTGGGTTAGCTCTGGGGAGTCGATGTTTATCAGGTTATGCCCTAGAGCCAGAAATGAGCGGTGACAGGTCTAAAGCGCCAGTTCCCGGAGGTTCTGGAAAATAGCCGAGGCCCTGAGTCTGACCTTGGCCTTTAATGAAATCACCGGGCCCTTCCTGGGAGAGCTCGCCCCCGCCCCTCCACACCTGGGCCCGGCCGTAAGGACTCACCTGCAGCATTCCCAACTGCAGCCTGTAGAGAAGGTTCCGGGCTGTGGGGGTGGACACAATGAGGAGTCTCCTTTTCTCATAAAACTGATCCAGAAGTGCCGCTGCTGTTCTGACGCCCACGTTGACATTCATGGCTGGGATTAGAAAGGGCCAGATGGATGAGAAACCCCCCTATTTATTCTGGTTCAACATAGCCTAGGATGACACGCAGACATACACAAACGCGGAAGTAAACCCCGAGACAAAGTTCCAGTTTTTTAATTTTGAGAGAGAGCGCGTGCTCGTGCGAGTTGGGGGGGAGGCAAAAGGAGGGGAGAGAGGGGGGGAGAGA
>JAPYYM010004005.1:0-10547 GCA_028534135.1 Potos flavus
GAAGGGGAGTACGGCACACGTGTGTCTGTGTCTGTGACTGCGCGTGTGGGAAGGGGAGTACGGCACACGTGTGTCTGTGTCTGTGACTGCGTGTGTGGGAAGGGGAGTACGGCACACGTGTGTCTGTGTCTGTGACTGCGCGTGTGGGAAGGGGAGTGCGGCACACATGTGTGTCTGTGTCTGTGACCGCGTGTGGGAAGGGGAGTGTGCGCGTGTGCGTGTGGAGGCTTTGGTGCTGCCGTGGCCTCACGGGGACGCGTGCAGTCAGCCACGGGGGAGGGCACAGGGTCGCTGTCCCCACCCGCCCAGCCGGTCGGAGGTGGCAGGCTGGGCCACGGCAGGGCAGGTCGGGGGCTCATGCTGGCCGGCCGCGCCCTCCCCTGCCTCCCGGACCGAGCAGCCCAGGGAGGGCGCCTCCCGTCTGTGTCGGGACCCCCGACGGTGTCCCCTGGCGGAGCCTGGCCTAGTTCACGCCCGGAGAGCCAGCCCCGTGACGTCTACTCACCGTGAGACAGCGGCCCCCACACTTCTGTCCCCCTGAGCCCCGGACTCTCCCCCTCCCTTCTGCCCCCGGCTGCTAGGGGGCATCTGGAACCTGCTCTCCCCCCCCAGGTCGCTCACCCCAGGGCTCAGCTGCCCGCCGCCGCCTGCCCCGATCTCCTCCTGCCCTCGCCACCTCTATCTGAGGACAACGCAGGAGGTCCGCGAGGTCTCACCCACAGGCCGTGTAAGACAGACAGGAGGTCCCCTCTGTCCCCTGCTCAGAAGCCCCAGTGGCCTGCTCCTAAGTCAAGGTCCAGACCCCACCGCACGGTGCCCCTGGTCCTAGGCTCAGCTGTCTCTGTGTCTCTGTCTTCCTGCCGCTTCTGGCCGGGGCCGTGGTCCAGACCTCCCACGAGCCGCGTCCCCACTAGAGCCTTCTGCCGCCTTCCCCTCCCCTCGTTTCTGTCTCTGCTCAAATGTCCCCTCGGAAGCCCCCGCGTCTGAAGGAGGCCCACCCCGGGCTCTTCCTGGCGTCTGGGATGAGATGTGGCGGTGGCAGGTGCGGCCCCAGACCCTCTGCTGCGGGGGGGGTTCCCTCGGTGAGTGAAAGTGGGGCACGGCCGGTGGGGGGGTCATGGCACCGCTGCCCTGTCCGCGCCGCTGGGCGGGAGCGGGGGTGCTGGCCCTGACAAGACGTGCGGCCCGCTGGTCAGGGTCCCCAGCACAGCAGAGGTGAGCCCGCGGCCCACGGCGTCAGGGCCGGGCTGCTGGGGAGGTGAGGAGCCCCCCGAGACCGCCCGAACCCGACGCCTGGCTGGGCCCGGGAGGCCAATCAGCCAGGGCTGAGGGAGGGCTGGGCACCGCGTCCAGAGCCCCCGGTCCCCCCGGGAGCTCAGAGCGCAGCTGAGAAGCCGTGTCCGGGGGCCCAGAGTCACGAGGCAACGGGGAGATGGTGGGGTGGGGGTCCTCAAGGCCACGGAAGGGCCCAGGGTGGGGGGCCCTGGGGACACCCCTCCCCGGAGTGCGCAGCCTCCCTTGGCGAGCACGCTGCAGTTTATCTGAGTGTGGAAAACAGTACAAAGGAGAGGCTCCCCACCGCCCCCCTTCCGCCCCCAGGCCGGCCCTGGACTCGCCCGTCCTCCCGCCCGCGCAGCCGCCATCGGTGCCCGGCGTCCGGGGAGGGGTGCAGGGTCACTGTGGGCAGCACGGGGGCCATCCTGGCAGGAGAGCAGGGGGGCCGGGTCTGAGGGAGGTGGCAGGCAGCGGACTCGAGCCCCCCGGGTCTCAGCGTGCCCAGCGGGGCCGTGAGCCCACAGCACGGCTCTGCTCCTCAGGGCGCTGCTCCCGCGTGCCCCCCGCCCGGGTCCCTTTACCCACCCGGAGCAGGTGCCCACCGCGGGGCACGCCTGGTCTCCCCTCCTGACACGCTCACTGCTGGCCGGGGCCTCCCTGGGCCCCCCTCGCGCCCCCACATCCGCCCTCGGGCTGGTGAGGCTCCCCAGGGCCCAGGAACCCCCACTGTGCCTTCATCCCAGCCAGCCGGAGGCCCCGCTCCTCGGTGGCTGCACTCTCTATCGGTGCCGCACGCCCCCGCACCTGCCCCCCGGGACTTCCTCCTCCCGCGGGGGGGCTCACCTGTTCCTCCCGGGGGTCCCGGAGGCTCGCTGCCCGCGTGACCGAGGGCTCGGGGCTCACCTGAGCAGGAGAGGGGTGTGCTCGACCTGAGCGGTGCCAAAGGCAATGCTCTCCCTTCTCGGGGGCCCTGTTCTGACCGACGGGAAGGTGTGTGCCTGAGCCCCAGACAGACACCAGCTGTGGGCTCCGCGGCCAAGGTCAACGGTGCGGTGGGGGTCAAGAGGGGGAGGCTCGATGGGGGGTCCTCATGACAGCCTGGGCCAGCCTTGTCAGAGAGGGGGTGCTCACCCCAAGGCCGTGTCTGGGCAACTGCGATGGGCCGTGGTGGGCAGGGGCTCCCCACCAGTGAGGCCCTCTCCCCAGCCCGGTGTGCAGCCGGAGGGGTGAGGCGGGACACGGCAGCCCCCCCCCCCGCCCCTCCCTGCTCCCCCATCCAGGCCCACGGGCTCGGTCTCCCCTAAGCAGCCTCCCGTCCATCGTAGCACCAGAGCCGTGACCCGCGCTGCAGCCCCAGTCAGACGGGGGGACAAGGTCATTAGACCAAGGCTCCTGCTGCATCCGAGCACGTGGGAAGGAGGACAGGAGGGAGGGGACGGCGGGGGCCCTTTTGAGGACCCCAGGAGGTCCAGCCCTGCCCCGAGTGACCTCTGTGTGGGCTCGGGGGCCCAGGGAGGGTGGGGAGCCAGGGCCCACAGGACCCCCAGCCCAGTACCGGGGGAGGGGCTGCAGTGCCCCTAGACCCTCCCCATGGGGCCAGTACCTCTGTCCTCAGGGCGCGGGCCGTCGTCTCCCCCTTGTCCAGGGAGCCGGGCCTCACCGAGTGCGCTGGGGGGCCCGGGGGCCTCCAAGATGGGCCTGGGGGGCCTGGCGCTCTCATGAAGGAAGGAGTGGAACTTCAGCACATGAGCTGGGGGTCGGGGTGGGGGCGTCAGCAGGGCGGGGTGCGGGTACAGGGAGCCCCGCGGGCTTTCCCCCCGCGCCCGTGGTGCACGGCCCGGGAGAAGGGCCACACCAGGCTGGGCCAGCGAGGGACGAGGGGCCCGGGCCGGTGTGAGCACCGAGGCTGCACGGGGGGGGCCCGGGGGGCTCTGGGGCCTTGCGAGGAAGCAGCACCGCTCCCCCTGGATGGCAGACTCGCAGGCCTGGCTCAGGAGCTGGTGGACGGTGGCCGGGGACTGTGGCTCGCCCTGCAAGGGAGAGCGGGCCCCGTGGCCACGAGCCATGACGGGCGGCACGGAGGCGCGTGCCTCCCCCACGCTCCCCAGGGAGTGCCCGGACGCCAGACAAGGGGCTGACTCACCTTCTCTCCTCGCTCCCCTTTGGGTCCTGGTAGCCCCTGAAGCGGAGGAAAAGGAGAAAAGCGACAGAGTAAACCGACGGCAGAGGAGACCCGGCCGGACCCCACCCTGGCTCCCTCTGGGCGGGGCGAGGGCCGCGTGCCTGGGTCCTCGTCCCCTGACTCTGCTCCCAGTGGGGGCGGGCGTCCCACCCATCCAGGCAGGGCGGAGCCTGACCCCAGGGAGCCGCAGGGAGTCCCCAGGGGACAAAGGGCTGCCCCTAGCAGGCAAGCCGGGGAGGCAGGCCCAGAAGCCCGCCCGGCCTACATGGAGCGCGTCCCACCCCGGGGCCTGCCTTCCTCCCCCTCCCCCGCTGGAACCCCCTCCCCGGCTTGTAGGCCCCGGTGTGCCCCCCAACCCTGGAGCCCACAGCCCCAGCCCCACTGTCCGTGCCCCCGTGAGGCAGCTCCGGCCCCCTCTGCTCCCGGTGAGGCCCGGACAGAAGCTCTTCACAGGCCTGGCTTTACAAGGCGGCCCGAGGCGTTTGCTCGCATTTGCTCCCTGCCGCCCCCACTCCTGGGGAGGTGGTAGGTGGGAAGGGGACTTACCGTGGGCCCCACGGCCCCCGGGGGTCCTCTCTCCCCGCCGGTGCCCCTGGGCCCGGCCTTGCCCTGGAAGCCCTGCAGAGGTGGGTGGGGAGGGGGGTTTGGCTGCAGGCACCGCCCCCCCAGGACCTGGCTCCTCCTCCCTCCCGCCCCGGCTCCCCGTGGTCTGGGTCCCCGCGGCCTCGACCAAGAGCGGATCCCTTCACTCGTCCCAGCCTCTCCTCGCCCGCCGCGGGGCTGGTCCAGGCCCCGAGCCCAGGGCAAAGCCCCACCCGCCCCACCCCTCAGTTCCGATTCTTCACGAACCTGGCTCTGTTCCGGCTGTGCCGACACTGACCGGCCCCCACGGGCACATGCAGGAGAGGCACCGGCCCAGGCTGCCCCGGGCCCCACCCTGCTCAGAGCAGCAGGGACCCCCTGGCTGGGGAGGGTGGCCAAGAAGGAGAAGGGGGCCCGGGTCATGTCCTGCACCCAGCCTCGCCCCCCCCACCCCCGCCGGGCCCACGGGGCAGCCTGGGCTGGTTCCCCCCGTGTCTCGAGCAGGGGCTGTCCAACCCGGCCGGGGAGGCGGGAAAGGCCCTTGCACGCCCCGTGGAGCTCTGCGGAGAAGTCTCCCCGTCACCTCCTCCAGCTGGGGCTTGCGCTGCGTTCAGCCCCAAGGAGAGGGGGGCACAGGGTGGTCGCAGGGCGTGCGGTGCCTACCCTGGGGCCCGGAGGTCCAGGCAGGCCAGCGCTCCCCTCCAGGCCTCGCATTCCCTAAGGGCAGAGGAAGGGGCAAGCTGGGGCCGGGAGGGGCCTGGCACCCCTACACGCCGTCCCCCAGACGCCCACGTGGCCCCCACGAGCAGACACGGGTGACCGGTCCCCGTGAAGGCGGTGCGCACCTGTGCTCCACTCTGAGAGCCGATGAGGCCAGCCCAGCTCAGGCCTGCCTCCCCGCCCGGGCCAGGGACCGCAGTCCCCTCCCCGCTGGCCAGGCCACCGCCCCCACAGCCCCTATCCAAGACCCTCCCGCCACAGGCTTCTCTCCCACCTTTGGTCCCTGGAGGCCGACCTTCCCGGGGGCACCCTGGTGACCGGGATGGCCCTGGAGGGGAACAGAGACGGCTGTCCAGGCTGAGGCCAAGGTCTGAAGCCGGGGAGGAGGCCCGGTCCCCGAGCCCCATGTCCCCAGCCCACGTGCCCTGAGTGGGGTCCGATCCTACTACCTGCAGGCCAGGGAGCCCATGGTCCCCTTTCTCTCCTTTGACCCCTGGCGGACCCTGGAGAGGAGAGACTCAGCGGCTAGTCCGTCCTGGAGGAAGGGGGAGGCAGCGGGGAGGATGGGGAGGGGGAGGCAGCACCTACCACAGGTCCCTGCACGGTTCGGCCCTGGGTCCCCGGCGACCCCTGCTGACCTCCAGGACCCTCAGGTCCCATCTGTCCGGGTGGCCCGGGCTCTCCCTGCAGAGGCACGCCGGGGAGGAGCTAAGAAGGCCCGGGGGCCCTCCAGCAGCCCCTCCCTTGATCCTGTCCCCAGGGGCCCCCCCTTGGCTGTCCAGCTGACTTTGGTACCCTGACCCGGGCTTCTGCACCCTCACTGCCCCCCCGGGAGGGGTCCTGCGGCGACCCTCTCTACTGCCAGGAACGGACCGAGGCCACGGCTCCAGGTCACAGAGCCTGGGACCTTGTCCTGCCTTCCCGACCCGGAGGGGCACAGAAACCGCCGTGGCAGCGCCGAGCCGGACGGGCAGGCACAGCGCCGTGAAGCCCGGGCGGGATTCAGACTCAGCCCGGGCGGGAGCCTCTCCCCAGTCTCTAAGGGACAAGGGACGCCCCCTACTACCAGCGCTTGCCATCGCGGGGGGAAATGAGAGAATGCACCCAAGTAATCTTTGTGAATTAAGCATATCAGTGTACCGAACCCCGCAAAGAAAACTGCAGACATCCATGTGCGAATATCCGCGAGAGCATCGTCCGTAGGACGTGGGCAGACAGAGAGCGTGGGGGTTCTCCCACAGACAGAACCCCCACGTCCCATGGGTGGGAAGGACCCGGTTCAAGCAAGAGCGGCCCAGGACTCGGGGAGGCACTAAGATGTTCGGCGGACTGAGAGTTCTCTGGACTCGTCCGCAGCAGCTAGCCTTGCTCAGTAGCTACGCGCGAGTGTTTGGTGAGAACCCGCGGACGGGACACCGCACCCCCAAGCATCCGTCCCTGCTCCCTGGCCGGGTCCGCGCCCCCGCGGGCGGCGCAGACGTGCTCACGGCTCACACGCGTGGCGACTTCCACAGAGCACACAGCGCGCCCAACGATTAGGGAGGAGAGCAACCCGGTGGAAAGGGTTCAAAGGACATTTGTCCGACGAGAAAATTCCAGCAACTGCCGGAGGGTGTTGGAGCTGCTTTAGAAGAGCCTGTTGAAAGCGCGCGCTGAGTGCCCTGGTCAGGGCTCAAGGTCAGAGACGAGATGAGACTCGCGGTTCCTGGGGGGGTGTGGGGAGCCGGCCCCTCCCTGGGGAGGGCACGTGGCTTCTAGCTCTGGGGCTCCCCCCTGCATTCGCAAGAAAGGGAGGGTCCGGCCCCGGGCGACTCCCCACTACTCACCCTGGGCCCCGGGAAGCCCTGCTCTCCAGGGGCTCCGTTCCTTCCAGGGAGGCCCTGCAAGGTCACGGTCAGGGCTCAGCGCCGTCCGCCCAAGGGCCCCACAGCATTGCCCTGGGCTGCAGTCCCCAAGTTTAGGTGGAGAAGGGGAAGGCCCTTCGGAGCAGGAGAATCCTGGCCCATCGTCCCCTCCCACAGCCTCTGTGTAGAGCAGGCTCCCGTCCCGGCAGGTCCTGGGTCAAATCCTGACCCCGTCTGCTGTGACCCGCCGAGCACAGAGCCAGCGCCTGGTGACCGACGTTCCCACCGCAGGGCCCGCCCCGTGGGGGGGTCCAGGGCCTGGAGAGCCGCCTCCCAGGGCCCCCCAGCCAGAGTGCCCAGGACAGGGGCCGCCACGTGGCTGTGAGTCATGGCCAGGCCACGTCACACCCACTGGTCCCCGCCAGCACAGCGCTGCAGCCCCACGAGGAGACTGGGGATATGCTGGATCCCGCACCAGGGAGGGCTCAGCTCAGGGGAGGAGAGGATGCACTCACCGGAGGTCCTTGGGGCCCCGGGGGCCCGGGGGTCTGCGAGGAACAGGTGCAGGCAGAAGGGAAGGCAGGGCAGGTCTCTCCATCCTTCTGGGAGAAGGGAGGCCCCACTCACTGAGCGGGCCCCCAGCTGTTCTTGTCTGAGCTAGAGCTCAGAGTAGCCCCGGGCCCCGGGGTCCCAGGACGCCTGGCAGGCTGGGAATAAAGGGCAGGGACCCCATCCTGGGTGCCACCCGCTCCCCCCGGCTGCCCCACCCGGGCCGCCTCCCAGTCCCTCCCAAGTCCCGGGCGTGGCCAAGCCCAGGGTGGGAGCAGCGTGAGGGGCTCTGCAAGGTGCGGAGGCCGCCCGAGTCTCTGGCCGTCCCTCTGGCTTGGCTGGCTGAGCCCCTTCCTGGCCCGCCGCGTGCACCCCAGCTGTGCCCGCAGAAAAGGGCAGTGGGCGCCCCTGCAGCTGGGGACTTCCTGACACACCGCAGCCTGCCCAGCCCCCAGGGCCTCCGGACACTCGCATCCAGCTGCTCAGGGCTCCGGCTCTGGCCCAGAGGCCACCTCCTCCGGGAAGCCCGTCCTGATCACCCCCAGCACCGCGATGGTGGACATGCCGTTGACCCCCAGACTCCAGGAGCCTCAGCAGGCGCCGGCCCACCTACCGCTGCAGGGAGCTCGCAGCACGCATCCTCCTCCGGCCAGGAGTCACCGCACACGATCTGCAACAGCTGGAGCTGGAACTAGGACATGGCGGGGTCAGCTGGACGGGGCCGGGGCTCCCGCGGCCCCCCTCCAGCCCAGCCCGGCAGGACAAGGCCCCTGCTCACGGTGGCTGAGCTGCTCCGGGCGCCTCGGGACTTGGCCAACCTCCCCAGCATCACGAAGCCCGCGGCAGGTGGGCTGCCCGCCTCCCCAATGGGCCTCTCGGCCACCTTCCGGCAGTCCACGTAGAGCCTGACCTTGGAGTGGCCCATGGCCACGTGCACCTGCCGGACGCCAGGACGGGTTCCCCTGCAGCCCCAGCCAGCCGGGGGTGGGCAAGGGCCCATCACCGGGGGGTCAGGATCCAGACTCCACCCCAGGTCTCATGGGACGCCCCCCTCCTGGGGCCTCAGTTTCCCCTTTATAAAGGAGACCAAACGGCACCTGTTGCGGACCCCTCCCAGGGATCCGTGGGACCTAGGAAGGGCTGGGATGCTCTCTGACCCAAATGAAGACCTCTGTCTAGAGGGGACCGCAGGGCAGAGGCCCGGACAGGCCGAACGTGACTTTCCGGGAAAATGGGGGGCGCAGGGGTGCGGGGGCCCCGGTGTGTGACGGGGGGCTGCGGGTGGGAGGCAGGCACGTCCTGCGGGTCCTGTGGGGGGGTCTGCCCCTGAACTCTGGGGCTGGGGGACGGTCTTGGGGGAGGCATGCTCCAGTCTTTCGGGAACCTTCTGGGACCTTGTGGAAGCTTCCAAAGAATATCCTCCTCACTTCGGGCAGGTCAAAGGTCACCTCTTGCAGGGTGGCCCTGGGGTCGTGGTGGAAGTAGGTCAGAGACTTCCTGCCAGCTGCAGGGGAGGGGTGAGGAGCGTGTGGGACCCCAGAGCAGAGCGGGGTGGCCCCAGGCAGGGCAGCATGCCCACGCGCCCCAAGCCTCCGGGGCCCGAGCGTGGACGTGGCTCTGCCTGGGGCGCCCCGGCCAGGCGCGGCGCAGACCTCTTTGGGATGCACAGCCCGGGCCCGGCGCCCTCCCCGCGGACTGACCGTCCAGCAGGACCCCCAGGATGGGCTGCAGGTCCTCGGCCGTCATCTGCCATAAGGCGAAGGCCTCTCGGGGAGTCTCGGGCAGCACGCGCAACAGGAAGACCACCGTGTACTCCGGCGGGGGCACAGCCAGCTGGAGGCCACTGCGGGGGGCACAGCTGGGGGTGACTGCAGGCCCGGGAGCGAGGGAGGGTCCCGCCATCCCCCAGACCCGCGGGGCTGCTGCGCAGGGGTCCACGACCACGCTGGGCCTCCCTGCCTCCACTCCGCAACAGTGACGTGGGGGTGTGTGGGGGACAGAAGTGCCCCCAGGCTGGCGGGGGTTCAGCCACACGTGCTTTGTGGCCGGGACCGAAGGCCACCCCACCGCAGCCGGTGCTCATGACGCTCCTGGGCAGGGTCCTTCAAGACCCCGTCCTCCGGGGGCTCTGCGGGGGTGGAAGGGGGCAGGTCACGGGGGCCTGGCAGGAGGGTCTCTGGGCCTGTGTCCTGGGGCCAGGAGCTCACGAGCCCACAGGCGGCGCTGCCCTTGGGAGTCACCCCCACTGACCCGCGCTTGCTGGAGTGCTCAGAGCGGGCAGCGGGGGGGAGCGGGTCTGTGCCAGTGCCCACCGGGGTGTGCCGAGGGGGGGAAGGGCAGGGAACAGGGTGTTAGGTCACCCAGTAACACTGGTCCTAAAGGCCTACAGCCTCGCTCTTTGCCCTTCGTTTGCTCTTAGGATAACCGAGAGCCCAAGAGACCCAGCCCTGCACATTGCTATGGGTAAGCAAACCGACCCCAGGGCCTTAGCACAGGCCGCTCCTTCTTCCTCAGTGCCCTTTCCCTTCCCTATTGTCTCCCTGGGGGCCCTTACCCGTCTGCCACTTCCTCGGCGGGCCTTCCTGACCCCATCACAGGGAGGGACCCCTTCTAGTCTTAGCAGCTCAGAGCCCCACTTGCGGCAGCTATCGGGGGGGGGCACCTGTGCTGGGTGACCTCCCCTGGGGTGGCCGATCGCATCTGGAGTGGGGGCCACACCAGCAGAACTGTGAGCTCCAGAGGGTAGACGGTGAGGGCCAGGGAAAGTCTGTCGCTTGCAGAAAAGGGACAAGGACGGCAGAGCGTCCGCCGTGGCTGCCTCCTCCAGGGAGGGCGGCCTCGGGGCTCTGGGCACTCAGAGCTGCCCGCCCGATAAAGACCCCAGATTCAAGCTCGGACAGGAGGAAGGGGCCACTGAGAAAGAGAGAGGCCTCCGCTGCCCGCACGCACAGGGAGACCCGTCACCACCGGGAAGAAATGTTCACACAGGAGCAGGTCAGGGTGGGCGGGAGGACGAGGATGGAGAGGGAGCAGCGCTCGACGGGAGGACGGCGGTCCCTGCTGCAGCCGCGCCCGCCACGCCCAGGAAGTCCTGAATCGCGGGTTAGGGCTGGGGTTAGGGCTAGGGTTAGGGTTAGGGCTAGGGTTAGGGCTAGGGTTAGGGTTAGGGCTAGGGTTAGGGCTAGGGTTAGGGCTAGGGTTAGGGTTAGGGTTAGGGTTAGGGTTAGGGTTAGGGGTTAGGGTTAGGGTTAGGGTTGGGGTTAGGGTTAGGGTTAGGGTTAGGGTTAGGGCTAGGGTTAGGGCTAGGGTTAGGGTTAGGGTTAGGGCTAGGGTTAGGGCTAGGGTTAGGGTTAGGGCTAGGGTTAGAGTTAGGGTTAGGGCTAGGGTTAGGGTTA
>JAPYYM010004006.1:0-10547 GCA_028534135.1 Potos flavus
CTATCAGGCCCTGAGAATAAGACATGAGTAAAACAAACATGATACCTGCTCCCCTATGCTAAAATCTACTTAAGGAAATGAGTAACAAACAAATAATTATCCAGATAGCCAGGCCTTATTGCTGTGTGTCGAGCACAACTAGCTCATTGCTGCTTCAAGGCTCTGCACTTGCTGGTCCCTCCATCTGGAATACTCTCCCTGAGATCTACCTCTGGCTCACTCTGACTTTTTAGACCTTGACTCACATGCTATCTCCTCAGAGGGGCCTTCACTGAATATCGAGGATAGCCGCCCACCCCTTACTCTATTTTACTTTTCTTCGTTGCATTTGTATCTGCAGTATGTTATTAGGCATTTTCTCACATGCCTATTATTTCTCTCTTGTCCTCATTTGGAAGCTTCATGAGTCAGGGCCCTTTTTTCCACCTTGCTCACTGCTGTGTATCCAGTGTCTGGTTCATAAAAGGGGCTCACCCATATCTGTTGAATGGATGAGTACATATGTTTCATATGAAGTTTCCAATACTTCTCTGCGTGGCAATAGCTCTTAATTCCTGTTCTGGTTCGCTCCTCTCTACAAACACATATAACCTTCAAGGAAGAAGCTGGCCCAGCGTCTGCAGGCGGCCGAGGAGCACGTGGAGGCCGTGAACGCCAAGTGTGCTTCTCTAGAGAAGACGAAGCAGCGGCTCCAGAATGAGGTGGAGGACCTCATGCTGGATGTGGAGAGAACCAACGCGGCCTGCGCCGCCCTGGACAAGAAGCAGAGGAACTTCGACAAGGTAACTGGTGCGACAGCCTCTGCTCGCCACGGTCTTCCTCTGTCTTTTACAGCAGGTAACCCCTCTCGGTGTTTCAGATCCTGGCAGAGTGGAAACAGAAGTATGAGGAAACCCACGCTGAGCTGGAGGCCTCCCAGAAGGAGTCCCGCGCTCTTGGCACTGAGCTGTTCAAGATGAAGAATGCCTACGAGGAAACCCTGGATCAGCTGGAAACTTTGAAACGAGAGAACAAAAACTTGCAGCGTGAGTCCCCTTCACTTGCAATAATATTCATGCCTTTGGAACCGTTTCCTTAGGTCCTCTGTCTAATTCAATCTCTACTTGCCTTTTCCCCAAACAGAGGAGATTTCTGATCTCACTGAGCAGATTGCAGAAGGAGGGAAACGTATCCACGAACTGGAGAAGATCAAGAAACAAGTGGAACAAGAGAAGTGTGAACTTCAGGCCGCTTTAGAGGAAGCAGAGGTATAGGTCCAATTGTGCATTATAAACACATCAGGTCAGAAAATACTCTGGCCCATCCACATAGATGAAATAAAAAAAAAATAAGCAGCACAAAATTAACGGAAAGAAAGGTATGCAGAAAAACTGCCGAATGCTTCCATTCCCTGCTAATGTCACCCCTTGCTGTCATTAAAGGCATCTCTTGAGCATGAAGAGGGAAAGATCCTGCGCATCCAGCTGGAGTTGAACCAAGTCAAGTCGGAGATCGACAGGAAAATTGCTGAAAAGGATGAGGAAATTGACCAGCTGAAGAGAAACCACATCAGGGTTGTGGAGTCGATGCAGACCATGCTGGATGCTGAGATCAGGAGCAGGAATGATGCCATCAGGCTCAAGAAGAAGATGGAGGGAGACCTCAATGAGATGGAAATCCAGCTGAACCATGCCAACCGCATGGCTGCAGAGGCCCTGAGGAACTACAGAAACACCCAAGGCATCCTCAAAGTGAGTGCGTTCCAAAGATGGCCCCAATTGGCTGGGGTGACCGCAGCCCCGAGAACGGGGTGTCTCAACGATCGTTCGTCCCACAGGACACCCAGCTGCACCTGGATGACGCTCTCCGCGGCCAGGAGGACCTGAAGGAGCAGCTGGCCATGGTGGAGCGCAGAGCCAACCTGCTGCAGGCCGAGATCGAGGAGCTGCGGGCCACTCTGGAGCAGACGGAGAGGAGCAGGAAGATCGCAGAACAGGAGCTCCTGGATGCCAGTGAGCGCGTCCAGCTCCTGCACACCCAGGTGAGCTTTGGCACAAAGAACTTACCTTCAATAAATGCTTACGTGTCCCAAACAATATAAGCTAGGTGTTTTATATAACAGCCAGGTTTTATACTTCTACCAAGTTTTCACTGTATTATTGAGAGGTCTTTTATCATTTTTATTTTACATAAATTATTGGTTCACTTCCTAAAATATTCTAAAGCTGCCCATATTCTCCTGTGTTTGTATCTTTACTGATCTTTATCAATAGTGGCATTTTTATTCTGGAGAAGGGGAATGTTTGAACATCTGTTATAATTTTGACCCTGTGAATAGTCTCATTGGTAAATGGCAGTTACGAAATTATAGAGCTATTTGGTCTAATTATGGACTATGTACTTGGAGATGTTGAATATTCTATAACATTTCTATTTTATTTACTATATACCATATAATACTATATAACAAACTAATATCGAAGGGCATCTGACTTGTAAATTTCTATCTGAAATCATTTTTAAAAGTAGCTACCAAGGAGTACTTTGGTAACGTGATAAAAAAAATTGTAACTTATTTTTAAACAGAATACCAGCCTAATCAACACCAAGAAGAAGCTGGAGACAGATATTTCCCAAATGCAAGGAGAAATGGAGGACATTATCCAGGAAGCCCGCAACGCAGAGGAGAAGGCCAAGAAGGCCATCACCGATGTGAGCAGAGGGCAATGCCATAATGGCCACATTTGAATCCCGATGTGCTAGCTCAGCTCTCTCAACTGATTTTGTTCTACTGCTCATCAGGCAGCCATGATGGCCGAGGAGCTGAAGAAGGAGCAGGACACCAGTGCCCACCTGGAGCGCATGAAGAAGAACCTGGAGCAGACGGTGAAGGACCTGCAGAACCGTCTGGACGAGGCCGAGCAGCTGGCCCTGAAGGGCGGGAAGAAGCAGATCCAGAAGCTGGAGGCCAGGGTGGGTCTCTCAATCTCTGTCTACTTCCATTTCCTCCCAGTGCCTTATTAGTTCAAAGTTCTTAAGAGCCTACTTATTTGCAGGTGCGTGAGCTGGAAGGAGAGGTTGAGAGCGAGCAAAAGCGTAATGTGGAAGCTGTGAAAGGTCTGCGCAAACATGAGAGAAGAGTGAAGGAACTCACTTACCAGGTATAGCAATGGTTTTGATCAGCTAAGTGCTCCCCATACATATGTGAAACACTCATACAATGAAACAACAGTCAAGTGCTTTTGAAGTAAGGCCCTGTGGTTTTCATTATCTTTCAGACGGAAGAAGATCGGAAAAATATTCTCAGACTTCAGGATTTGGTAGATAAACTTCAGGCCAAAGTGAAATCTTACAAGAGACAAGCTGAGGAGGCTGTAAGTATCCTTAAGATGGAAGGGAAGAGAGATGTCCCTTGCTAAGAAAAGCTAATGAACAAATAATAAGATTTACCACTCCTTGTAGTAAATAAGCCATTTGCTTTTTAGAAGAGCGTACTTCTTAAAAACATTTGCACATTTTTGTACTTATTGCTTATTATTTGTAATATTAATAGCTTGATCTTAAAAGTACATTTTCAACCCACAAAGAAACCTCGAAAAATTTCAAAGCAGAAATTATGAAAGCCACCTTCTCTAGCCATAGTGTGATAAAATTGTAAAGTGGTTAGAAAACATAAACAAAAATTCCCAAATGGTTAAATATTAAAAACTAACTTTCCTAAATAATTTTTGGGTTAAATTGGAAAGGAAAAAACTACTGAATAATTATTAGTTATAAATAAAATTTCAAGGAAGATGCCACTTTTACAAACCTAAAGAATGTAGTCAAAGCTGTCCTTGGAGGACAATTCATTGCTTTATGAATCAAAATTTTTAAAAAATTGACAGTCCAATAAAGAAGTTAAAAATAACAGTGAAAGAAGTACTGTTAAAGATGAAGGTAGAAATTGATAAATTAGAGTATCCTATTTTCTAATATAATTTTAGTAATATCTGATAATTTCTGGGGAGTTAATAAAATAAAGACACTCATAACTAGCTTAATCAAGGAAAAAGAGAAAGAAAATACAAACTCACATTAGAAATGAGAAAGAGGGGTGCTGGGTGGGCTTAGTCAGAAGAGCATGTGACTTTTTTTTTTTTTTTAGATTTTACTTATTTGGAAAAGAGAGAGAGAGAATGAGCAGGGGTGGAGCAGAGGGGGAGGGAGAGGGAGAAGGAAAGAATCTCTAGCAGACTCCATGCTGAGTGTGGGAGCCCAGTCCCATGACTCTGAGATCATGACCTGAGCCAAAATCAAGAGTCAGATGCTTAACCGACCTAAGGCACCCAGGGGCTCCAGGGATATGACTCTTGAGCTTAGGGTCATGAGTTCAAGCCCCACATTGGGCATAGAGATAAGGAAAGAAAGAAACGAGAAAGGAAAAGAAAAAGAAAAGAAAAGGAAGGAGAAAGGGGGCAAACCATACAAGTAGAAAATTATTTTTTAATGTAAAATATAAATCTGCTGACAAAGCTGAAATCTTTGAAATTGATTATTTTTTATAGGAGGTCATAAATTACTAAGTTGGCTGAATAACTTATTTGAGAATTACTTCTGAAAATGTACTCAGGTCCAGACAGGTCTTTCAAAATTTCAAGTAACAGATAATCCCTGAGCTATGCAAGCCATTCCTGAGCATAGGAAAAGATGGAAAGCTTTCCAAATCATTTTAAGAAGCTCATGTAACCCTCATACCAAAACGTGTCCAAGAGAGAATGGGGGGGGGGGGCGGAGGATGGAACTAATGGCACTTTTGCTCATGAGTGTAATTTCGGCAAAGATAAACAACTCTTAATAAAGGGTCTCTGAAACCCTTTATTAAGGGGATTATCATCAGTGATTGAACAGGTTAATTCCTTCAATGCAAAGATTACTTAATATTAGGAAATTTGTCAGTAGAATCATTACATCCAAAACAGGAAAAAAAATGATTATTTTGAAATGTTCCAAAATGATATATAAAATTCCATTTATTTCAAAGAGACCTTTAAGGAATTCATCCTTCATATGATATAGAATATCTACTTTGAGCCCACAGTAATCTTATATAGCAAGCATTAACAAGAAGAAAGATTTCAGTACTCTTGCCTTTTTTAAAAAAAGATTTTATTTATTTATTTGAGAGAGTGACAGAGATCACAAGCAGGGGGGAAGGGTAGAGGGAGAAGCAGACTCCCCACTGAGCAGGAAGCCCAATGTGGGACTTGATCCCAGGACCCTGGGATCATGACCTAAGCGAAAGGCAGACGCTTAACCAACTGAGTCATCCAGGTGCCTTGTACTCTTGCCTCCTCTGCTCTTATACTTTTTCTTGCTTTACTTGTGGTACATACCTTTTAATAGGTTTTTGTTGCAAAAATAGGTATGCAATTATTTATGGGACGCCAAGCCCCAAATAAATCATAATGTTCACTTCAATGATAACCAAAATCCAGGAGGTGGTAAGACAACAATGTTCCCTGCTGGGTATTTTAAGTTCTCCACAGATACCAAGTCCTTTCTTCCCTTAAGCCCCAGAGTCTAGAAAGATGCGCAGTATGGGTTCCTTACAATTCCATTTTTATTTTCAGGAGGAACAATCCAACACTAATCTTGCTAAATTCCGCAAGCTCCAGCACGAGCTGGAGGAGGCCGAGGAACGGGCCGACATTGCCGAGTCCCAGGTCAACAAGCTGCGGGTGAAGAGCCGGGAGGTTCACACGAAAGTCATAAGTGAAGAGTGATCATGTCCGGATGCTATGGAATGACTGAAGAGAGGCACAAAATGTGAAGTCTTTGGTCATTTCCCTCTGTAATTATTGTCCATTCTACCCTACTGCAAGGAAATAAAGAGCACAGGGTATTTTGCAAACAACATCCTTAGACTGGTCTTTCTTAAAGTGGTGTCACAGCTAGAATAATCATAAGGCTATCAAACAATGACACTCAACCTGCCACTAAGAAGTAGTATTCACTTTTATTTTAAGTCTATAGGAATACTTTACGACTATAAAACTGTCGCCTATCAGGGAAACCCATTCAGGAAGAAATCTGGAAGTCACCTTTTCTTTCTTTCTAAACTTTCCTTAATACCAGGATATAATAGGATCCTAGAAAGCTCCTGAGCCCCCCGACATGTACTTAATTTTCCAGGTCTATGCAAAAATGCCACTGGCCATATTCTCAAATAGGGGATTCAGACTACACTATTTCATTACTTCTCCTTGATGTTATCAAGAATACAAATTCAAAGTATTATTAATACCCCATAAAGATTTTCATCATGAATATCCATACACCGTATAGTCAGAGAACGCACACCAGGTAATGGGTATGACATGAGTGAGACATGACCTTTCTCCCTATGAAAGCTACAAGGTGGCTCTCAAGTCTGGGGCCCAGAGAATATTATTCTATATACTATAATGTAATATCAATAAGCTATTTATTAGCCTGTTTCCAGACTTGATGGCTACCTTCACAATCATGTGAAGGGCCAAAATACATTATCAGAAGTGTCCATAAAATATGAGTCCTAAAAATAGATAATTTGGGTGTATATTCAACACACATAACCATCAGTATGACTTTGGTGCAAAACCCAGAAATGGTAGCAATCTGAATTACTCACAGTAAGTTTTTCTAGATGATCAAGATTTTTTAAATTGGATTCCATTGAGATACATCGCCCAAAGTATACCCTTCCTGGACAACATAAAGGAAAAGCTAAGTGGTAACCGGCCATCTGAATGGAAAGCAAGAGTAAATTGCAAGCTTAAATTGCACTGTGGGAGAATGACTTACATCAGACACGTGGGAGCAGCTTAGCAGGTAATTAGGATTCCCATTGTCCCACTGGCCCAGGGAAGGGTGTGGGTTGCCTTTCTCCCTGCTTGGCCCATCTTTCCCTTTGTTCCACATCACTATAAATGCTCAAGTGCCTCATAACTTGGCAGTAATAAGCAAAAAACAACGTCTTATAACAAGCTTACTGCAAAACCTATCCAGCACAGGTCAAAAGGAGATCTGAAAATTCCTATCAAATCCAACTGAGAACATTACGAAAATGTCCTCTCTTCCTGAGAAGCGTTGCCCCCATTTTTCAGATGCCTGCTACAGAAAATGGATGTGGGGGAGGGGGAACAACATGGATACGTGAGAAAGTAAAATGCTATACCTGCGGTCACAAAGCAAGCTGAGGGTTGGCTAGGACGGCTCCCATCAGACGCATGTCTCCTGGAAGACCCTTCCCGATGGCTTTAATCTACTCCAGGGAGAAGACTGGGAGTAGTAAGCACGCTGGGCTGCCGTGCCAGTCAGGTGCCCGGGGTCTAGGCTGCTGTGTGATTTGTGGTCACTCTCTTCTATTCTTTGGATCGCAGCTGTTTTCGTAGTCAAATGAGGAATATGGGTTAGAAGGGCCCTTCCAGGCAGTAATGTATCATGTGACCATTACAACCAGTATCTCCAGATATCTGCTTTCCTAAGGCGATCTATTTCATTAAGTTGATTGAAATGTATGTATAATAATACAGAAACTGCTGCAAAACGGGACATGAAGCAAATTTGGTCTCCATCCCAGATGGACAAGGCTGACATAGAGAGACCCAAGACAAGAGAAAATAAATCGTTTTTTAAAAAATTAAAAATTAGAATAGAAAACAACGTGCAGGTATCGTTTGTAAGCAAAATGAGAAATGTATACCGTGGGCAGCTGATGGAAAAGCCCGGATGCTGCATATTTAGACAGAGAAATGCCCTGTTTTCTACTATTTTCCTATGCTGAGTTTTGCAGAGGAAACAGGATTTCACAAGCAACTTGCATTTTTTTCAAAGCGAGAGAAGCAGGACATCTCGGTTTGGCGAGGCAAAGCAGCGGGGAGCATGCCTGAGGTGGGAGTGGTCTGATCTGACAATGAATGGGGGGGGGGGGCAGCTGACCAGAGGCAACAAAAGCAGCTGTGTGTGGCTGCTCTTTCTGAAGCAAGTTTTAAAATCACATTTCCAAGCACCCTGGACAAAGCACAATACATTGCCCCACCTCCCAAAAAATCACGCCTTCTGGTCAGGAACGGACAATCTTTTTCTACCACTCTGGTAAAGAGCAGCGACTTCCCTTCCCAGTCTACTATCCGCAATTGTGCGGGAGCTGAAACGACTTCACACGCAGGCGACTGGGTGAAACAGAACAGCGGCGGCCACAAAAGTGCCGGGACTGCGGGACGTAGCCCTCTTTGAAACAACACCTTACATTATTCCGAAGCCAGATCGCTTTCATGTGGCCAACCGCTCAAATTATTTATAGGAGATTGATTCATATACTTAACCAAATGTGAGAGGAAATACTTCTAATTATATCCAAACATCTTTAATATGAGGGGAATTATGCTTGGAGACCTTCGTTGCCAAAAACATGTTTTGCCAGATACGTTTTAAGAAAGAGGAGGAGGCTACGTGTTTTCCATATTTGACCCTATAAAAGTACCCTTGGAATGGGTATGACTTGTCTTTCCTCATCAAGCTTCAAGGTGAGTGTGTGTGAGGACAGGGCTCTGTCTGCAGAGGGTAAGGGCTCTGCGGCCGCCCGCAGACATGCCACACATCCTGGCTCCCACCAGCCCTGGCAGCCCTTCCAGAGAGGCACCAACTTACTCCACACAACTTTAATTAGCTGTTTTAGTGTCCCCAGTCATTTCCTGATTCTCACGTAAGAATTACACTATTATGGGGAATGCTTAGAGTCTAACCAGAAGAAATTTGCTCTTTTTCTTACAGTTCTGACCCACTTCCAGGTTGCATTTCTAAGGTAAGATACTGATTTTTTTTTGTTTTGTTTTTGGTCTCATTCTTCACAGCGTGCAAGAAATCTTCCACAGTGGTTGGAGAGTGCTCCTAGGGTTATAAGAAGAAAGCATTTTCATTTCATGGCTGATCATGCTTCCCTTCAAAAATTCTGAAAGGGACTTTACAAATTCGTTCTCATTAATTTATATCCTCTGCAATACCTGAAAACGCTTTCTTAGAATTTTGAGGAGTTTTATACACAATTTTTTTTCTATTTCCAGCACTGCGGTCTGTCTTTTAAATAACTTACAACATGCAATACAACATTTTGGTGTTATTACTCATTTATAGAGAAAATGTAAATTTCCTATATTACAGATTTCCCTCAGCACCACATACTGTAGAAAACAAAACAAAACAAAACAACGCTGAGATACTGACTGAATGAATTGAGTCCTTGCACCTTGCAAAAAGTGGCTTAACTCCGCATGTTGTTTCACGGTTTATAAAATGGAAAAAAATTGTAAATGCTATGAAAAATGATTATGAGCATTTTCAGCAAGACAAAGCATTTTGTGTTACCCAAATCATTGCAGTTTGGGAAAATGTAGAAAAGTTTACACAAGTGCTTTGAGATTTTCCTGGAAAAAAAATATTTTTATTATTATGAAACAAATTACCTCTGATCATTATTGATAGGATTAATGAATATTAAAGTGGCAAGAGATGGATGGATCTTGAAAAGAAAGTTTTGCGAAATTTTTATGAGAAATTCAGTAATAAAGAAAACAGATAATAGTATTTTATAATGAATCTTTGAGAAATATTAAGGATAAGTAAAAAAGCCAAATTTGTCCAAAGTATGGAAACAAGAGAAACTGATGTAAAATAGAATAGTTTTTCAACAAAACAATGTAAAGCAAAGCTCCCTACATTTCTGCTTTCCTTTATCAGCTACCCTTTGTAAATCTACAATGAATCCAAATCTATAATGAAAAGATTTTCACTACATAGAAAATAGTTCCTAGAATTTTCACAACATAAATCTATAGTACTTTTAAATCACAAAGTCAGCTTTCAGCCCTTCCCTGTACCCAGCATGTATCCTAAGAGGCACGAAGGATGCCTTGAAAGAAAAGTGCTCCCTGCTTGCAAGGTGCTCATAATCCATCTGGAAGATAAGACCTCCCAATGAAAGAGCTGGAGGACACCCTGCCATCATCTTAGCTTTGTGTTCAGTATAGGCTAGTCACAGCCCGCATATAGAAATTAACATGCATACCAAATAAAACAGAGAAAGCAGCTAAAATATCATAGGGCAGGTGAGCCAGAAACCACAGTCTCTTTGCAAATGCTCCATTAAGTACGTATCAGCTTTAGCACAGACACGAACGCTGACATTTCATCTCCAGCCAAGCCAGGGAGGTGGGTAGTCATACTTGACCCAATGCTAAGTGCTCAACTGCTCAGTGAATCAAAAATGTTTTCTTTTTCTAAATGTGACATCGATTATCTGAATTTCTACAGTATCTTTTCTTTCCCTGCCAAGCAGCGTCTTCGACTGGGCTGAGTTCAGCAGCCATGAGTTCAGACCAGGAAATGGCCATTTTCGGGGAGGCGGCTCCGTACCTCCGGAAGTCTGAAAAGGAGCGCATTGAGGCCCAGAATAGGCCCTTCGATGCCAAGACGTCTGTCTTTGTGGCGGAGCCCAAAGAATCCTTTGTGAAAGGGACCATCCAGAGCAGAGAAGGAGGGAAAGTGAC
>JAPYYM010004007.1:0-10545 GCA_028534135.1 Potos flavus
GGCAGGTGGCTCCCAAACCAGGAGGGGACTCTGCATCCTCCGGGCCCTGGACCCTCTCCCCAGAAGGTCAGGGTGTCTCCGAAGCCAGATTTTTTTTTTTTTTTTAAGATTTATTTATTTATTTGTCAGAGAGAGAGAGGGAGTGCGTGCGCACACAAGCAGGGGGAGCGGCAGGCAGAGGGAGAAGCAGGCTCCCCGCTGAGCATGGAGCCCGATATGGGACTTGATCCTGGAGCCCTGGGATCATGACTTGAGCTGAAGGCGGACACTTAACCGACTGAGCCACCCAGGTGTCCCCGAAGCCAGATTCTTGTCACGGCCCCAGGAGGTGACATGGCATCTCAGACCTCCAGGTGCCCATCCAAGGGGCCTTGGCCGACTGGGCCGTGGGGCGAAGAGCTGGGGAGGAGGGCGAAGGCACAGGAGAGGGAGGAGGGCTTCTGGCTCCAGATGTTGGCTTAGCACTCAGTATTTGCAGGATTCTAGTCAAATCATTCACCCGTCCTAACCCTGCATTTCAGGGAGCATCTCCCGACGGCGATGCTGGCAAGGCACCTAGCACCACGCCTGGCGCAGGGCGAGTTCCCAGCACCCAGCAGCCAGTGGGGCGGCGGCACCCCCACAGAGCCCACCCGCCAGGCGCTCTGCGGAAGCCGGCCCGGGGGCTGGACTGCAGGGACAGGAGGACCAGGGGGCAGGTGCGCGGGGAGCTGCGGAAGGCTGGATCCCCAGACCACAAAGGTATAATGGGTTGTATTTGCCTACTTGTTACCACGTTAATGAGAACAGCAATTATTTGTATGTAACGGCAGGTGGAGTGGAAAGTGCTCAGGAGCTCACTGATGAGTGTCAATGACAATAATTATGGTAACAACAAGTTAAAGGCAAAAGTGAGTGTCAACAGATCAGTCTGGAAGAAATGTCAATGTCAAGCATGAGTCAATGACTGTCACGTGCATAAACAATGGGTGTGACCCACAGGGGGGTGACGAGCACTGACCGTGTGGGGTCATAAAGGATATTGTTCTGTCTTTTTCTGTCTGCTTTTGGTTCAGGGTGATACTGGCCTCATAGAATGAACTGGAGAGTGTCCTTCTATTTATCAGTGCCAACTATCCTAGTTGGAGATAAGATTGGTGGCTCACAACAGCTAGGGCTTTGCTACCTTTGCCATCATCCCCTCTCTGCAGAATAAATACGTGCCCTCCTTCCTGTGATCCTGAACTTGGCTGCGCCCGCCCACAGCTGACACTCAGGGCTAACCCCCCAGGCAGCCTGGACTCCACCCTCCCCTACCCCTGTCCTCCTCGGTCTCAGCGTAGGGGCTGTTCTGCAGGATGTTTTCCCCTCCCCTCTTCTCCTTTGTCCCCTCTGCCCCCTCCTACTCCCAGACCCCATACCTCCCCGAATCTGTTATTGCAACAGCTTCCCCTCAGGGCACTAGCGTCCCCACCTCCAGTCCCCGTGCAGGGACAGTTTCCTAAAATCCCCATGAGAGCACATCATGGCCCTGCTCTTTTTTCTGATACTCTATTTCCTGAAAAGTAGGGATTCCAAAATGATGCCCCTGGGGCACCCCTCATGTGAAGGGAGGGCTTCTGGGTCCCCAGGGCATCTGGTGCCAGGGGCTGAAGCAACCAGCCTCTGGCATCCTCTTTCTTTGAACTTCCCGATTTAATTAGATTTTGAAACTAGGCACATTTTATCCTGATCTATCCGTGGTATGTTTAATATAAAATAAGGAGCATTTTCTCAGATCTTGGAGCAATGACGACACTCTGGAAAGATGCCCCTCCTGGTTCCACGGCTCACTGCTCTGCCTGTCCCGGTGAGGTCAGCAGTCAGAGCACAGGAAGCAGACATCTTCTAGGGTGTCCGCTTTACTCCAAGTTCAGGGAAAAAATGCACTTCGTTTCATATTAAAACAATCATGAATGCATTGTGCCTAGGGTCCCCAGGGTCGCACAAGCCCCAGGCTCCTCTGAGGGTGCCCCTGACTCACTTCCCCACGTTACCAGCTGCCCCCCACCCTGCGCACCCCTTTTCTCTCAGCCCGGCCCGCAGATCTCAAACACAACAGGGTTCACAAGCGTATATAAGGGGCAGCACACACCGTCCTCACCACGCACGTGCACACACGCACCCCACTGCCCAAACAACCCTACCCCCCCCCCCGTCACCATTCCCTGGACAGGGCATAAAGATCCACGCAGTCCCCTGGAGTTGGGGGGAAGGGGGCTTGTGTACCGGACGCCATACTGAGCCCTCCCAATGTACTGTCTCCTCCGAAGATTTCCCCAACCCTTTGCAGTTTGTTTTACAGATAATGAAATTTTTACAGAGACAGAGCTGCCATGCACCCAGCACTCAGCGTGGGCCCCCCGCCTGGGATGGGGCCCCTGTGTTCTAGGGCTAGTCCCTGGCCCCATCCCCACTTTTTTGCTGAAGACAGATTATCAAAGGGGCTGAACCTTCTAATGATTAGCTGAGATGAATGGAATGAGTGGGGAAGGAGGCGGAGGTGATCTCACCGCCGGAGGGGGACTCGGGTGGGGCTGGACAGGGAGGGGGGTGGGGCAGCTCCCTGGGCCTCTGAGCACCTCCTGGGAGCGTATTGTTTCCATCCCAAGCTGCTTGTGCTTGCTGGGGCAGCAGAACTTCCCACACACGCATCCCACTCCCTCCTGGTGCTGTGCCCTGCTCGTGCCAACCTGACAGAAAGCTGCCTTTTCAGGTAAAAATTCCTCCTAGGTGATCTGGATGGAGAGGAGGAGACAAAGGCTGGTTCGTGAGTTCTCTGGGCGGGAGCCCCCTCCCTCTCTCTGTGCCTCCGGAGAGAGGGGAGGAGGGATGCTGGGTCACCCAGACCGGGTTCTTCCTTCTCTGAGCCTCAGTTCCCTCATCTGGAAAATGCGATGGCAAAGTCCCCTTCACTGTGGGTCACTGTGAGGCGTACAGGAGGATGGGCTAAGTTCCCAGCACGTACGATATGCTGCTGTTACTGTTACTTTTCTCTATAGTGTCTGACATCCCAGACTTTCTAAGCTGGGCTCTGGCCCCTGGTCCCAGAGGATAGTTGGGGTCCGATGGCTGCTTCAGATTCACCAGTGAAGCCTCCAAAATGCAGATTCCTGAGCCCCATCCCAGGAGAATCTGGTTCCTTGCTCTAGGATGGGTGGGGGGAGATTGGCTCCCTTGACTGTGGCCCTGGTGTCTCTAATGTCTCACTGTTGGCAGGCTAACATGGGGGTGGGGAGATAGGGGTGGGACAAGTCAGGAAAGGGACACATTAGGGGAGATTCGCTGAGCGTTGGGTCCACAGCATCACGGCTGGGCAGCTTTTCATCCCAGCTCCAGCCCCATCTTAAAGAGGGGGACACTGAAGCTCCGCAGGGGGACGGGACTCGCCCTGACCACACTCCGCACTGGGGCAGAGCTGGCACCAGTGTGTGTGTGTGTGTGTGTGTGTGTGTGTGTGTGTGTGTGTAGTTTGTTTTTTTGTTTTGTTTTTTTTTTAAGAGAAAGAGAGCACGAGCGGAAGGGGCAGAGGGAGAGAGAGAGAGAATCCCAAGCCGACTCTGCGAGGAGCATGGGGCCTGACACGGGGCTCCATCCCACAACCCTGAGTTCACCACAGAAACCAAAACCAAGAGTCGGACGCCCAACCGATTGTGCCACGCAGGCCCTCCTGCTCGGACATGTTTTGATCATCTATGACTGCTTCCCCTCATGACCCTTATACAAATGCCATTACATATTTTTGTGGGATTCTCTGTTTATCGTCACCAGCAGCTGGAAGCGCCCTTGCTGGTGAAACGAGAGAGTGAATAAATGAAGGGATGAGTGATGGGACATTTCATGAGGGTTCTTCCTAACCTTAGAGCCCTCCCCAGGCCACTGTGCCCCACCCCGGGCTCTCCCTCCCTGCACTCTGCCTGCCTCCCGCTGCCCTCAGGGGAGGAACCCGGGTCTTAGAGAGACTGCAGATGGGTCTGAGCTGGCCCCGACCCACTGCCTCCCTGCTCCTGTCCCCTCTGCTCCAGCCGGTGAAGAGACACATGTCCTGCCCTCTGATGCAGCCCGCGCCGCCCAGCAGGACAGGGCGGTGGCTCTGTTATTTTAAAGGAATTAATGCGGGCTGGCCCCCACTGATTTATTTCTCTCTTCTGAGTCTCGTCCCCAGGCACGGGCCCTCATTATGACTTCCTCCGTCACCCCCACTACTGAGCAGACTGAGCAGAGGATCCCAGAGCTTGGCTGCCCAGGTCAGCAGCAGCTCAAAAGTAAACGGCTGAGCTCTGAGGTGTTTTCTCACCCTGCAGAATAAAATTGTGGCTCAGGGAGCCTTGAGCAGCACTGGAGAGTCCGTGTGAGCTGAGGCCTCTGCCATGCAGCCTGCGGGCTTCGTCTCCTCCTGCTAAACTCTTCCTGCTGCACTAGCGTGGGGCCGGGCGCTCAGGGCGGACAGGGGAACAGCAGCTGGTCCCAGTCAGCATCACACATGGTCATGGTCACCGGACGTTATCCTGCATTGATTGCTCAGCAGCCCCACCGACGCCTGCTCTGCGCCAGGCCTGTCCTGGGTTCTGGGGCTGCAGGGCCGGCTTGGTCATCACCCCTGCCCTTGGGGAGCTCAGTCTGGGGGCTGGCGGATGGGTCACCAATGGAGGCCCAGAAAGGGTGTGTGGTTCCACTGGGCCTTACAGTCACACATGGGGCTCGGTTAGAACAGGACCCAGGACCCCTAATGCCGGCGTATCCGCCCAGGACTTGCCTCCAGGTGTCATGCCAGCGTCAGAGGTCAGGAGACGTTGCCGGGGGAAAGATCTTCCCTCATGGTAAGAACTGTAGGTGGAGGTGGAATCCAGAGGAAAGGGATTTGGCCAACCCGCCCCATCCAGGTCCAGGCACTCGCTGGCCGCTCCTTTTCCAGCTCCACCCGGTGCTGTCCCCCAGAAATGCCCTGCACCAGTTAGGAACTTTTCCCTCGAAAGTGACAACAAACGGGAATTTGCTGGCTCGGCTGAGGACGGCAGGGGTGTGGCTACCCAGACCCCATTTCTCCGACATTCTCTCCTCTCTGCCCGCCTCCCCATGTCACCGTCACCCCTGGCCTCCAACACCTCCCTCTGTGGCGCCAGAAGAAAGGGGCTGGTGTATCCGGGAGCTCCCTTGAAGAAGGGAGGATCCCTTTCCCAGAACCCCTGGCAAACATCTGGTCTTTCATTGGCCCGAGCTGGGCCACGTGCCCTTTCCTGAACCAATCAGGTGCCAGCAGGATGGGAGGAGGCTGACTACTTAAACCAATCAGGCCCACCTCTGGAGCTGGGGGTGGGTCATTCAGACCACGTGACTGAGAGGGCGCAGGGCAGTTCCCCAAAGGAGAGTCTGTGGGCTTGGTGGGAGGAGGTGAGAGGGAAGCTGGGGCTGCAGCAAAGTGCTGGGACAGAGGCCACCCTCTGAGATGACGAGTAGCATCCACTGAATGAGTAGCCCTCCCTGCCACTCTGGTCCCGCCTGCCATGTCCTACCTTATGTCCAAGCCTGCTGAGTGGCATGTAGTCCCCGTACCCCACCACATTGGCTCATGACCCCATTCATTTGCCCTGGCTGGGTCCTCCAGCTGGGATTCTCAACCAACCCCCCTCCCCCACCCTTCATCCGTTAGATCGCAGCTCAAGCTCCACATTGTGCAACTATGAAATGAGTCACTTCTGCTGGGGGCTCCCACAGCACCCGGCTCCCACCACCGTCATTCCCTGCCCCATGGTCAGGGTTCCCATTGTCCTCCACCCCAGCCCCCTACGCTGAGTTTGCCAATTCCTTGAAGGTATGGACCTGAACAAGTCTTAATTAATCTCTCTATTCCCAGCCTCTGGATACTGCTTGGCTGAGACCAAGAAGTCAATAAATATTTATTGGGTTAACTAAAATAAGTCTGTGTTGAAGACATGACTTCTATGAAGTTTGCATTTTAACGAAGGACAAAGCCTCAAGCCATAGGAATGAAGCTCCAATGGTAGAATTTCAGGCACCAGTGAGCTGCGGACAGAAACTGGCTCTATTTAGCGCCTGGAGGAGGAACGGCAGGTGGAATTTTCCATTCATGGCTTTCCAGTGCAAAAACAATCACACGGTTTCTTCAAAAAATAGAAATGTGTCATGGAAACGAAAGTGTTTCCCCTTTGACTTTCTGATGGGAGGAAACTTCTCTAGTCCTGTCGGGGTTCCCGGGGCTGGTTCTGGTTGACTTAGAACACCGCTTCTTCACATTTTTCCTTCCTCACCTTGTGGCAAAGCCCTGGCTGACCTTCCCTCCATCCCAGCTCTTCAGGTCCATGGCCACCGAGCCCTGCCTCTCAGTGCCACTCTATGGGTTGAGGAAGAGCCTTGAGTTAGTTGGGAGTTTTGGAGAAGCCTTGTCCTGCAACTCAGACGTTTCCGTGTCAAGCCCACTGCCCTGGCTGCCTCTTCCAAGATGACCTGGGGCCCACGCTGACCACAGGGCCCCTCCCTGGTCCTCTGGGCGAACCCCCCTGGTGCCCCTGCTCTGTGCACGGATGGCCTCTCTGCCCGCAAGCTGGTCCCCTCCGACCACCCAGCGTGGTCCCCAGCCACACAAAACTGGCTGCACCCTCTCCCCCTCCAGAAACTCTTCCCCGGCTCCGCAGTATTCTCAGGTCATGGTTTAAACACCAGCCGCACAGAGGCACAAACCGTAGCCAGGCACACCCTGGGCAAGTGCCTATCCCCGCTTCTGCACCAGCTCTTCCCTCTGCCCGGATGCCTCTCCCTCCCCGTTAGTGTGGCTCACTCCTACTCCACAAGATCCAGCCCAACAACCCCTTCTCTGTGAAGCCCTCCTGGCTGACGCTATTTCTGTCTCTGCCCAGGGCCCCTCATCACCGATCCGCTGGTCAGTCTCCCCCACGGCACCATGAGCATCTCCAGGTCAGAAGCCAAGGCTGATTTTCCATGTCCTCAGCATCTGGCCGCAGAAGAGGGGCCAGTGTGGGTTTGTGGAGGGAATGAATGAATGGATGGATGAATGAATGAATGAATGAATGAATGAACGAACGGACTTACCATTAAGATAATAACAGCAACCCTGCCCTGGGAGGTGAGAAGAAAAAGCATGGACGTAGACCCAGGCAGGCGGGGTTTGTGCTCAGCTCCACCCTGCCTGGCTGTGTGACCTTGGGCGAATCCCTATCCCTCTCTGACTCTCATCCTTGGGCTGGGGGAGGTGACACCTACAGACCCATCGGTAGCGGGACTCTCAGTAGGCACAGAATAAATGTTCACTTGATCATGTCTCTTGGAACAGTTTCTTCTTCATTACTTGGGTGTCCCCAATATTTCTGGTGCAAAGCGAACTACAAAGTAAGCCGTTTTTCTTTGTTTCTTCATTAAGGCAGTGCGTATTTTTTATATACTTTCCCTGTGCCCAGGGGTGAACCCCACCCCAGCCCTTCTGGGGCTCACAGGTCTGTGTTTAAGCAGATGGGGATTAGGGAGAAGCCTCCAGAACTGAGCCTCCATCAGCCTCCCACCGGTGCATGTGAGAGTTTACCTAAGTCTGTCACAGGGTCAAGGCAGGACTGATAGACCCAGCCAAACCCACCCCACTTCCCTGAGAACCACAGCTTGAAATAGAAGCATGAGCACAGTCTGGAGCCGGTGATTGCCAAAAGATCTACGACTCATTCAAAGCAGAACCATTCAGCCTACCCTGTAATGACCCCGTGGTTTATCTACTCACTCATGCTGCAAATAAATACATTTTAAAGAGCCACATCTTCTCGAGAGTTCATGACTTTTCTAGATTCATCTCTCTTAACAGATCTTCCACAAGAATGAGTGAGAAATAGTCATTTAAAAGAAAAGCAAGAAGAAAAGGTTATCAGCTAGTAGAGAAGAAATTCTGACTTTAACATAATATGCTTAAAAGAAAGTGTTGTGTTTTGCAGAGAGCTGGCAATGAGCTTCTTGCCGCTAATTGTTCGCAGAAGCAGAAGGGAAGAAGGCTGGGACACAGGTGTCCCACCACTAACCAGGTGGAGGAGAACAACGCTTTCCATGAGGTTCTCAAGGTAAATGGATGGCGTCCATGTGCGTAGAGAATCCATTTCCATAGACTGAGCTCAGGTCAGACCCACTTCAAAACCTGAGACACATGGGACGTCAGGAGGTCAGGAGAGGGACAGTCAGGGACCCCCATGTGGGATTCCGGAAAAGATACCCGGAGTGAATGAGAGTTGCAAGAATAATAACCCTCTGGTTATTATTATATATATATATAACCCAAGGTTCCACTGTCTAGAAGGCCCTGGAAGACTGTTTCCCACAGAGCCTCGTCCAATTTACATTCCCACCAACACTGCACGGGACTCCCTGTTCGCCACTTTCTGAGCAAATAATTGTTGTTTCTTGTCCTTTTGATTCTAGCCATTTTGACAGGTGTGAGGTGATCTCTCATTGTGCTTTTGATTTGCGTTTTCCTGACGAGTGGTGTTGAGCATCTTTTTATGTGTCTGTTGGCCCTCTGGATGGCTTCTTTGGAAAAATGCCTATTCAGGTCCTCTGCTCATTTTTAAATGGATTTGGATTTTTAAATGGATTTGGGTTGTTTATTTTTGTGATCGAGTTGGATCCGTTCTTTATATATCTTGCATATTAACCCCTTATTGGGTATGTCATTTGCGAGTATCTTCTCCCATGCAGTGGGTTGCTTTTTTGTTGATGGTTTCCTTCGCTGTGCAAAAGCTTTTTAGCCTGATGTAGGCCCATTTGTTTATTTTTGCTTTTTTTTTTGTCTTTGCCCGAGGAGATTGGTCCAAAAAATATCCCCGTGACCAAAGTCAAAGAGCTTACTGCCTATTTTCTTCTAGGAGTTTTATTGTTTCAGGTCTCGTATTCATGTCTTTAATCTGTTTTGAGTTGATTTTTGTGTATGGTACAAGACAGTGGTCCGGTTTCATTCTTGTGCATGTGGCTGTCCAGTTGTCCCCACACCATTTATTGAAGAGACGGTCCTTTCTCCATTGCATATTCTTGCCTCCTTTGTTGTAGATTAATTATGTAAACATGGATTAGCATGTGAACGTGGGTTTCTTCCTGGCGTCTCTATTCTGATCTATCGATCTATGAGTCTGTTTTTGTGACAGTACCATACTGTCTTGCTGACTCTAGCTTTATAGTACGGAGGTTCCTCAAAAAATTAAAAATAGAACTACCATATGATCCAGGAATTCTACTTCTAGGTATGTGTCTGAAGAAAATGAAAACACCTGTTTGAAAAGACACAAGCACATCTCTGTTCACTACAGCAGTATGTACAATAGCCAAGACGTGGAAGCAGCCCATGTCCATCGATAGGCGAATGGATAAAGAAGATGAGAATCCTACTCAGCCATCATGAAGAATGAAACCTTGCCATTTGCAACAACATGGCTGGACCCGGAGGGTATCAAGCTAAGTGCAGTAAGTCAGTCAGGGAAAGAAAAACTCCATATGATTTCACTCATATGGGGAATCCAAAAAACAAAACAGACAACGGGAACAGAAATAGACTCTTAAAGACACAGAGAACAAACTGAGGGTGGCCAGAGGGGGTGGGCATAATAGGTGAAGGGCATTAAGAGGTACGATCTTCCAATCATAAAATAAGTAAGTCATGGGATGTAAGGTACAGCGTAGGGAATATAATCAATAATATTACGAAAAACTTTGTATGGTGACAGATGGTAACTAGACTTATTGTGATGACCATTCTGTAATATATATAAATGTGGAATTACTATGTTATATACCTGAAACTAATACCATATTGTATGTCAATTATTATTCAATAAAAAATAGGAAAAAAAAAAGCGGACACCCCCCCCCGCCCAGCTCCTAGCGAGACCTGCTGTCTCTGATCCGGCATGTCTTCCGTGCCCTGCCCTGGGCCCGGCACTCTATTCTTTTTTTTTTTTTTATGATTTTATTTATGTATTTGACAGAGAGAGAGAGATCACAAGTAGGCAGAGAGGCAGGCAGAGAGAGGGGGAAGCAGGCTCCCTGCTGAGCAGAGAGCCAGATGCGGGGCTCAATCCCAGGACCCTGAGATCATGACCTGAGCCAAAGGCAGAGGCTTTAACCCAATGAGCCACCCAGGCGCCCCCCGGCACTCTATTCTTGGGCTCATAGCCTCGGTTTCTCTTTTGAACCTGAACCTGAGCCTGGTGTGCCTTCCCAGCACCAACGCCCGCCCTCCGGCACTGACTGTGACTCAGCTCTCTCTCTCCACTCCATCTTAGACCCCAAGAGCCCCCACACCAAGCCCCCAGCATGGGCATCAGAGGAAAACCCAGCGCTCCTCTCACCTGAGCCTGCACACGGAGGGAATGACGCCAGGGTCGGCACGGGAAGGCGCAGCCACGAAGTCTCAGGACGGTGGGGATTTGCCTCCCTCCCACCAGCAGATTCTTCATTTCGTGAGAATGGCAGTCCGCACCCCGGCAGGTGTGTGCAGGCTTAGGCTGCATTGAAATCACTTGCCAC
>JAPYYM010004008.1:0-10543 GCA_028534135.1 Potos flavus
GATGTGACTTTATGTGTTCTGCCACTAGTTACATGAAATAATAGCAGGGACATTTAATGAGAACTTACAATGCTCCAGGCACAGTATCAAGTAATTTACATAACTTAACTCCTTTAAGCTTTGCAACACGAAAGAGTAAGCTGTATAATCCACCCTCTATACACAAGGCAACTGAGCCCTAGCAAATTAAATCACTTGTCCAAGGTTGCAAAACTAGGGTGTGGCAAAGCATTCATAATCAAAGTTTCTAATAACAAAGGATTTCCCTTTTCACTGTGAAACACAGCCATGCTTAAAATATGGAGGGAGAAATATTATAGTAAACATGATAGATGAAAAAATATATTATATATTAAGATATTATATACAATATATATATTATATATACAGCACAGTAATGGTTTTGCTCTCCTTGCCATCTTTCTTTTTCTTTTTTAGATTTTTTTTTATTTATTTGACAGAGAGAGAGATCACAAGCAGGCAGAGAGGCAGGCAGAGGGAGAGGAGGAAGCAGGCTTCCTGCTGAGCAGAGAGCCCGATTCGGGGCTCGATCCCAGGACCCTGAGATCATGACCTGAGCCGAAGGCAGAGGCTTAACCCACTGAGCCACCCAGGCGCCCCTCCTTGCCATCTTTAAATCTACTCCATTAGAAGTAAGGGTCTAGAGGTCTCTATGGGACACAGCAAGCGAGTTTTGAAATGAATAAGACAGGCTTCCATGGGTGGTGGCATTGTGAATGCATACTTAAAATTTTCCCTTCTCAAGAAATAGGATCAAGGATCCAAGATGAAAATGAAACTTTCTTCAAAGTGGCTGAAGCTTTAAAATCTACCTACCTAAGTTCAGACTCATGTAAACTTAGAATCTGATGCTGGAGACACTAATCCACAAGGATGGCATTTGGGAAGGGAAGATGCGTATAAATACAGGAGAGCAAGGATAACCTGCAACCACAGCATGAGCTAGAATCCATGAGAAGGGATTGAAATATGTGTCAGTTCCTGTTGCCTATAATCTTGAGGGTAGGGAAGTCCTTCAGGGGAAGCTGCTGCCCTTCATTATGGAAGTGAACACAGCTCTGGACCAGAAGAAAGAGCTGAAAGAAGACCAGAGGAAGGAGGAGCCCTTGTAGGACAGGTAGGTGTCCCTTACCAATGACATGAGCTAGCCGATACGCTACAATAGGGATGAGTTATAAAGTGGCTGCTGCCTTAATTCTGTCCCCCAAATCTCACTCAAGAATCTCTCTTGTTGCCCACTCTAATAGGAAACACACATTGAATCTTTAAATAATGGTATTTTAACACAAACTGCTTTGCAGTGAAAGAATGGAGTCTATAAGATCCCAACAGAAAAGCTACATGATTATTGGAGTGGAATCTTGGTCACATATGGGAGAGGAAATAAGACGTAGTTTCAGCAACAGAATATTTGCGTGTATTCTGATCATGAACATGATAAGAATAATTCCTCCTAGCTCTATGGAAATATCACTAACATAAAATTTACTGCATATATATAAAGTGTATTCTTTCGTCAATTTTGACATACACACACACACACAGTGAAACCATCACAATAATCAGGATAATAAAAATATCCACCATCCCCAAAGTTTACATGTGTACCTTTGTACCCACCCCACATGCCTCTCTGTATTCCTAATTCCCATCTCTATACAACCTCGAATCTGCTTTCTGTGTCAACAGATTAGTTTGAATTTTCTAGAATTTTATGTAAATGGAGTCATAGAGTATGTTCTTTTATTGTCTGGTTTCTTTATAGCCTAATTATTCTGAGTTTCATCCTTGTTGTTGGATATCACCAAAGTTCATTCTTTTTTATGGCTCAGTAGTATACCATTACAAGAATGTATTATAATTTATTTAATGATTCAGGTATTGATGGACATTTGGGTCATTTTTAGTCTTTAGCTAGTAGAAATAAAGTTGTTATGAACATGTGTGTACATGTCTTCATGTGGAAACATGCTTTCATCTCTCTCTTTGGTAAATACCTAGGAGCGAAATAGCCAAGTCATGCCATTGGTGTGTATATAAATGTTTTCTAAGATGGTTGTGCTTTTTTACATTCCCACTAATAAGATATAAGAGGTGAAATGGTTCTACGTCCTTGCCATAATTGTTTTGATCAGGTTTCTAATTTTAGTCATTCTAGTAAGTGTGTAACGACATCCCACTGTTTTTTTAATTTACATGTTCTTAATGACTCATGATGCTGAGCATCTTTTCAAGGGCTAATCTTTAATGTATGTATCTTTTTGGGTGAAATGTCTGTTCACATTTTTTGTTCATGTTCTATTTGTGTTGTTTGCTAATGTAGGTAGTATTTCATCTTTACGTAGTTGCTACAAGTCACCACCTGAGTCTAGAATTTTCTTTGCTTAGTAAAATTCAAATATTTAGTAGAAAAAGTACAATTCAGTTATCTATTTCTTTTTGAAGGAGCTTTGGCAGTTTGTGTTTTTCAATGAATTTTTATACTTCATCTCAGTTGGGGTCTTGAGACTGAGTCCCTGCTCAGTGGGGACTCTGTTTTTCCCTCTGCCTCTGCTCTTCACCACCCCCTCCCCGCTTGTGCGCGCTCTCTCTTTCTCTCTCAAATAAAGTTTAAATAAAAAAACTTAAAAAAACAAAACAAAACCCAAAGGTAATGCTACCCTAGCCCCAGCATCCATAAAATTCCCCAGAGCATAACTGGGACACAGTTAAAAATACATGTTAAAGTTCCTAACATGACAAGAAAATAAAATCTTACTTTAAAAAGAAAAAAGAAAAATAATTTTACTGGGTAAAGAACGCAAGGTGCAGAGATTTTCTTTTTGCTTTTCAGCAACTCTGAAGACATTACTCCTCGTCATTATCTTCATTCTTCTATAAACATATTCTTCTGACTTTTTTTCTGACTGCTTTTAATTTTTTTCTGACTAATTTTAAGTAATTTGACTTTGATGTGACTTAATGTGGTTTTCTTCATATTTCTTGTGCTTTTACTGTGTTGAACTTCTTAGAGAGTTTATAGTTTTCATCAAATTTGGAAAATTAAAACATTTGACCATTATATCTTTTTCCTCTCTTTCCTCTCTTACATGGACTGCAATTACATGTATGTAAACTACTCTGAAATTGTCCCACAGTTGTTGCTGGGTTCATTTTTTAAGTTTTTTTTTCTGTGTGTCTGACCTGCCGTTTTAACCACCCAGAGTATTTGTCATCTCTAGCATTGTAGTTTTCATCTCTAGAAGCTTGACTTGGGTCTTATCATATCCTTTTTCTCTCTACTTAACATGTATAATCTTTCTTCTACTTTCTTACATCTACACCATGTGAGTATAATAGCTGTTTTAAAATTCTTGTCCTAATTCTATCATCTGCATCTTTCATAGGTTTGTTTCTATTGATTGATTTTCCCCCCTCATTACAGATCATATTTTTCTGCTTCTTTGCATGCCTAGTAACTTTGGATAAGATGTCAAACACTGTGAATTCTACATTTTTGGATCTTGCATATTTTTGTATTCCTGTAAATATTCTTGATCTTTATTCAGGAGTGTGGTACAGTTACTTGGAAACAGTTTGAGCCTTTCAAAGCTTGCTTTTATACTCTTCTAGGTGGGACTAGACATGACCTTAGTCCAGAGCTAGTTTTGCCCCATTACTGACACAATATACTTCTGTGTACTCTACCCCAACTCCTTTAATTACAAAATTGCAATCTCTCTGAATGGTGGAAACAAGAACTATTACCACCCTTTGTGACTCCTGTAAACTGTTTTCTCTAATATTTTTGGATATCCTTTTCCGGCTGTTAGATGGTTGTATCAAATTCATTGATCAGTACTCAGCTAAAGAACAGAGAAACTTTGTAGGTGCTCGGATCCCCCCCTCACATACACATCTCTCCCTCTCTCTCTGTCTCTGTCTCTCTGGCTTTCTTTTGTGTTTTTCCCTCTTCATATTTTTTGACTGAATATTAGAACTCTCTTACTTTCGAAGGATTTATATAACTTTTTATCTAAAAATTGAGATAGTCATCAGCTACATTTAAAATCCAGTTATAAGTAGCTAGGTAGAATAAGGGTTCATAACATTGGGCAGTTATATATTATTATTACTGACTACATAAGGTGATTCTTAATTCTGCCTTCTACAAAGAAGTCCTTGCCACCTCAAAAGCACTATAGAACTTGCAACAAATGTTGTACAATGTGAGCAAACTTTAGTCAATGTGTTGATAAGGAAACTTGGTTAAAACAAAACAAAACAAAACAGGCCCTAAATCCTGGATTTAGGATTAGAAACGATTTTGCAAAAAAATATGCAGTAAATACATGTGATTACATTTTATTTTCAATACTTTCTACGCCTTCTTATCTCTAGTGATTATCTCCCCCTGTATGCCTTTTCTGGTATTTTCATATTCTCTCCTACTATCCCTGTGAAAATAGCTCTTGGAAAAAGGTTATGAAAAACTCCCACTATGGAAATGTCTGCTACAGATAAGTCATTCCAGGAGATAATGTAGCATTTCTCCTTTTGCTTTCTTTTTGTTTTGGGGTTTAAGAAGTAGCACAGACTCTTTTTTAGCTTAGTTCAGAGAAAGCATGTTGGAACAAATGATCTGCAACATTGCATCTACTCCTGATTCTTCTATAACTCTCTGAATGAAGATTTGATGATAGAAATTCAACAGTTATCAAGGGATTCAGATATAGAGATGATGAGAAAATTCACTAAAACACTGTTTTCAGAGGTGTGCAAAACACAGGACCGAGGGCCAGGAGACAATTTTGAAACTGATTCTCGCTCAGAGTCCCAAAGCTCCCCTTTATAGACTTGGATAAAAATTTCTCAGGATGCAATTTTCTCATTTGAAAAAATGTAAACAGTTAACAAGCCAGGCACTATCTACGGCCTTTAGCACAGAGAGTCCACACTGAAAAGGCTCCATCCATCTTTGTGAATTGAAGTATCTTATTCAGTGTCCTGCAAAACTCTCCAAAGGAAGAAGCAACTTTTCTTCTACTTATAAACTTCCACTATTTTCAAACAAGGAAAAAGATCAAGCCCCTTGAATAAAATGAATTTAAACAATTCTCATTTGTTTCTCTTCCACTTGAAATCCTGGAAAGACTGACTCGGGGAGATAGCATAACAAAGAAAAAGAACTTATTGAAGTTGGTTAATTATAGTCTAGATCAAAATAATTAATTTGGAAATATTGTGTCCTGTCTACTTCTACCAAAGTCAGGACAAAGCTTCTGGCTATGAAGACTTCGAGGGAGCCCTTTTTTTTTTTTCCCTAGTGAGGGAAAATTTACAGGTGGATCAATCTTAGTTAGATCTACCATGAAGCCTCCTTAGCCAATATACAAAGTTTCTAAAATTTTTGGAAAGTAAATTTTCAAATGAGGTTGATATCTTAGGTGAAAACTACACTATATTACCCTGTCCTTAACTGGGGAACGAACTAGAAAGTGATTTCTTTCTGAGGACATTATAATTTACTTTTTACTGGCTGAGAAAATTTTCAGGTATTTCTTCAAAAGAAAATGATAGATTAGAGAAATTTTAAATATTTAAATATATTAACTCCTTCCATGCTCACACTTAAATCAATGGTTATTGTAAACTGTTGATCAGTTGCTAAAGACAGATGTTATAAACTGCAAAAAGGCACCAACAATATTCCAGAATTTGTGCATAAATCTGCTATCTTGGTGGGTGTTTTGTTTTACTTCTCCCTAAAAAAGTTTCTGTCAAATTATCATGGAGCCAGTAGAAACTAAAGGATAGTTGATTCACTGCAAGTGTCCCATAAACAATGGGAAAGATATTTTATTCCTCCTTTTATTCCAATTAAATATATTCAAAGTTATGTTGACAGTTGTTAACTCTGCTTAGAGTATTTCAGGATTGTGGAAAAGAAACTTCAGAACTTGTTAGAGGAAAATATATTCTTTGGGATTTACCTCAGCCATGGGGACATATTTCTCACCCTGGTCTCATTAATCTTTGATATGCATAAGAATCACTCTGGCATCTTTGGAAAAATATTTATGGTCCCTACATATATGACACATCTGCCTCTTTTAGGAAGCTCCCTGATGCTAGCACCTATATCCACGTATTTATACATAGAAAGTTCCTTTTTGTGTGCTTTATCGGGAATAGTATTTCTTCCAGCAGGCTCTATCAATGGACATGGCTCATTAATATCTATGATATGGTAAAAATAATAGCATACATTAACAAATCAATTATTCTACATGGAAAACTTCTGGTTGATCATTTTGCCAACTGAAGATTCAAACAATATACAGTGCTAGAACATAGTTGTCAACATTAGAGTTTTGTTGTGTAAGTCTTCCCGTTTGGCTCTGGGTGTGGGATTTGAGGGCAAAGGGGTTTCTCAGAGCCCTCCAAGTCAGCGGTCATTAAGTATTTCCATATTGTGTCATGCTCAAAGCATATACTCATTTAGTAATTCATTTGCTCAAAAATATTTATTGTGCATATACCATGTGACAAGAACTATGCTGAATACAGAGAATGCAATGCTGTCCAATACTAATTTAACTGACTTCATATACCTTAAAATTCAGCCCCACTCTTGTAAATGTGGAAAGCCAACAGTTCAATGATTATTTTGTATCAATATGCTTTTTAATTCATCTGATTTTCTAAGCATGATACAAGGCTCTTGGGATGGCGATGACTAAAATTTTATTCTTCCCCCCAAACAGTACAGAGCTAAATGCAAGTGGAGCATAAAGGAGGGAATGATTAATCCTGGAGAAGGTCTGAGGGTCTATGAGTAAGGTAAAGTTTATCAGGGAAAGAAGGAGAAAAAGATATTTCCTTGAAGAATGAACAAGACAGGGATGGCAAGAATATGTGTGGACAAAGGGAAATATTTGATATGGGAAAGAGATGTGGTATCAGTCAGAAAACTGGTAATTAAAATCATAAAGGTAAATAAGGACATAACTTTAAAAGGTTTAGTACATCCAACAGAGTTTGGATATTAATTCTTACTGATTTGTCAGAGAAAATATATGTATATGAGTGATGTGATCCTATCCCATCTTCAGAAAAATGACAGCTTAGAAATGCACTTGAGGAGGAAGGAGTAAGTCAGAGAATCAGAAACAATCGGGAAGTTGCTACAACATGGGACTGAAAAAGGTTCGGGAAGCAGGTTAAAGCTGTGCCGGTAAGGCAGCTTGAGGGATGTATTTTATTTTAAATGAAGTGGATTTTATAACTGGTTGAAGTTTTCAACAGATGGTAAAAGAAAGGAAAAGTCAAAGACTTGAACATTTCAACCTTGAGAAGTAAAATGGTAATATTATTCATTAAACAGGGATACAGAGGAGGAACTGCTTCACAGGTGAAGAAATTGAATTTAGTTTTGGGCAGATCACGTGTTAGGAGCCCTTAGAGCCAAGTCGTAAACGGAATGTCTGCTGAACAGATGACTATAGGTGAAAAGAAGGTAAAAGTGAAGATACAGATTTGAACCCTGATATAGGGCATACTTTTTGGAAAAAAATATTTTTACTTGGCAAAATTTTATAAACTGGCAATGCTATTCTGGTCTACATTGTTTTCTTGATCTTTACTGTTTTTAAAAACCTAATATCCAGGAGCACCTGGGTGGCTCAGTCAGTTAAGTGTCTGCCTTTGGCTCAGGTTAGGATCCTGGGGTCCTGGGACCGATCCCGTATTGGGGTCCCTGCTCAGCGGAGAGTCTGCTTCTCCCTCTCCCACTCCCTCTGCATGTGCTTTCTCTCTCTCTGTCAAATAAATAAATAAAATCTTTAAAAATAATAACAATAAAATAAAATAAAAATAAAAATCTAACACCTGGAAACTACAGTGCGACAGACTTTCAGAACAACCAGTTTTTAAGAAGAATGAGGAAACAGGTCCAAAATGAGGAACTGCTTTGCCCAAATTCTCAGAGCAAATTATTGGCATATTCAGAATTACAACCTAGCTATTTGATTCTCAGGTAAAAATTCTTTCCACTGTTTCACCCACACTATGCAAGAGCCAATATCCCTATGTTTGACTAGAAAATCATCACTAGGAAAATCACAGCCCAGGCTATCCAAAATATAAGAAACAAGAGAAAAAGAAGGAAAATACTAGAAAACCTTGCAGTGGCAAAAGTACATGGATATACACATCCACACTCATATATAATGTGAGAAATAATTTTCCTTATCATAAAATCTGCTTTTTGAAAATTATTGTGAATAATAAAAATAATAATGAGGTACCACTCTTTGGATCCAAAATAACAAATAAATATCAGGATAGTAATCAAATTGAGGGCTGAAGGTAAATAGTAATGCATAAAATTAAATTAAATTAAATTAATTAAGTTACATAAAGCAAAATAAACTATGGTCCTTGCATGGACAAATAACATTAATGTGCTAATAGTGAAGAGTAAGATAAACTTAATTCTTTAACACCTTAACATAAATACCTAAGTTTCAAGCACATTTAAGGTCTACATACTCTTTTTACTCTTCAGATATATTAAAATAAAAATCAGTGTAGTTTTAAAAGATAACGATTTCATTTTGATTCTTAATATAATACATTCTTCTAAGACTCCACTTATTTTTAGGAAGAAATAGAAGTCTCTACTATAGAGAAGAAAGGTTAAATGATGCAATAAAAGATCATTATCATGAAGACAGATTGCATTTGTCTTAAACGGAATCATCTTGATAAAATACATATTTCTATACAAATTTGGTTACCATTGTCTATTGTCTTATCCATTCATCTTCAGAGCAAGTTGTCACAATTCAGGGAACACACAAGATGATCCCCTGGGATGTGAAAAGAATATATTAAAGTTTTCGCTGAAATTTATTTTTGTATTTTTATTTCAAAATATAATGGACATATTAACATATTAAAAAGTCTGTAAAACACAGTAATTTAATCACAAATATTATAGACAAGTCATCATCATCCAAATAAAAAAACAGAACATTCATTGGTCACTACCCTCATCCCTTTTCACAATTACTAACTCTTCATGGCCCTTATAGAATTACTCACTATCTTCACTTGTATGGTATTTATTTTCTTAATTTGTTTACAGTCTATCAGCTAAATGTGCATCTTTAAAAACAGTGTTTTATTTTAGTTTCATCTGATTTCCTTGAACTATATATATATAAGGACTCATACATCCTAAACTCTTCTTGTTTTTGATTACTCAACCTTTGATTTTTGAGGTGGATTCATACTTTGGATAACTATATTTCACTCATTTTCAGTGCTGTATAATAGTTTCAGATGAATACTACAACCTAATATCTATTCTGTTGCTATTAGATATTTGGATGGTTTATATTTAAGAGGTATTGCAAATAATGCTTCTGTGAATATTCTTTTCTCTTTTTTTTCCCCCAAATACTTTTATTTTATTTTTTCAGTGTTACAAGATTCAATGTTCATGTACCACACCCAGTGCTCCATGAAATCGGAGGGGCGATGAACCATGAGAGACTGTGAACTCTGAGCAATAGACTGAGGGTTTTGGAGAGGTGGGGGTGGGGGGTTGGGCGAGCCCGGTGGTGGGTATTGAGGAGGGCACGTATTGAATATTCTTTTCAAAGTAAGTCTGTTAGGTGTAAACCTAGGAATGAAATCATCAATTCATTTAATTTCAGAACTACTCTCTTTTACTAGTATTTTAAAGGTTTTGGATTTTGTTGTTATTATTTTATTTTGCTTTTGTTTTATTTAGGTTTCATATGTTTATTATAAAATGTACTCTAAGCAAACATATTATTTTTACTTCTGTGTGGTTATTGAAAATAAGGTGATATCTTCTATGATAAGGTGATAGTTTCTCACTCTTAATTATGAATACAAAAATATTTGATTTTTACGTGGTAATTTTATATCTTGTAATCTTACTGAAATTTTTTCATTGTACAAGTCTGAATATAAATTCTCCAACTATATTATTTGTTTCAAATTTGATTTGACTATTCTAGGTCCTTTGCATTTCTGTATGAGTTTTAGAATCAGCTCACCCATTAAATGAACATGCTAGAATTTTGATTTGTGATTTTTTTTTTTTTTTAGTTAAACTCAATTAGCCAACATATCTGTGACTTCTTTAAAATTGGAATTGTAAGTGTTCTGTAGTTTCTAGAGTATAGATCCTTTACCTCTTTGGTTAGATTTATTCAAAGAAATTGAAGAAGACACAAAAAGACGGAAAAACATTCCATGCTCATGGATCAGAAGAATAAACATTGTTAAAATGTCTATGCTGCCTAGAGCAATCTATACTTTCAACACCATCCCAATCAACATAGCAATGGCATTTTTCAAAGGGCTGGAACAAACAATCCTAAAATTTGTTTGGAACCAGAAAAGGCCCCAATTGCTAAGGAAATGTTAAAAAAGAAAAACAAAGCTGGGGGCATCACATTGCCTGATTTCAAGCTTTACTACAAAGCGGTGATCACCAAGACAG
>JAPYYM010004009.1:0-10541 GCA_028534135.1 Potos flavus
AAAAAAAAAAATTAAAAAAATAAAATAAAATAAAAAGGAGAAGAGACAATACTGTCAACTGCCTATAAGATAGCTGTTCGCTGGAATACACTATATTGCTGTGATATTGTGATTTATAATAGGAAATATACATTTGGTCTTCGTCTTCATTCCTGGAACAGAGCTCCTAAAAACCTTGGAATTTTCTAAGTGATAAGAGCCATAAAGATGTCTTGATATCCATAACAAACTCCTTTCAATCACACCTGAGTTTATGTTAATGAGATGATTTCTGGAAAGCAATGGGGGCTGGTTGCCAGGGGAACCAACAATGTGATTGGAAAATTGGAACTTTCAGTCCTATCCAATCCCTGACCTATGGGGAGAAGGGCTGCAGGTTGAATCAACTGCCAATGGCCAGTGGTTTGATCAATCGTGCCTACGTAATGAAGTCTCCATAGAAGCCAAAAAGGACAAGGTTTGGAGAGCTTCCAGCTTGGTGAACATCTGGAGGTGTTAGGAGAATGGCACCCTTTGGAGCAGGCACAGAAGCTTCATGCCCATTTCTACATTCCTTGCCCTATGCATGTCTTCCATCTACCTATTCCTGAATTACATCCTTTTATAATAAGCCAGTAATCTAGGGAGTAAATTGGTTTCCTGGGTTCTATGAACCGTTCTAGAAGATTTTTTGAACCCAAGGCAGTGGTTGTGGGAACCTCTGATTTTCTGATGATAGCCATCAGTCAGAAGCACAGGTAACAACATGGACTTGCAATTAGCATCAGAATTGAAGACAGTCTTGTGGGATTGAGCCCTCAACCTGTGGAATCTGATGCTATTGGCAGGGAGATATATCAGAATTGAGTTGAACTACAGGACACCCTGCTGGTATTGGAGAATTGTGTGGTGTGAGAAAAAGACCCACACCTTAGAACTAGTGTTGGAATCATTAACTGTGAAGTTATATTTTATTTCCCTCTCAGATTTCACAGAGAATTTCAAATCAGGAGTTTTCCCAATGTCTCTGTTCCCTGTGGCCACTACCCCATTACTTCTGAAGCAGATGATACCACAATGGACTTGAACGTCCATTTTTCCTTCTACTGTACTACACTAGCCTCCCCCAAACTGCTGGCCAGGAGGAGACTTCTAGCCCCTCAAAGGTGAGGCTCCCTAGTCCTAGAACCTCAGAGACTGAAAAACAATCCTCTCACCTAGCTTATTGGAAATAGTGGAAAGAGTACATATTTTAAGACAGATCAGCTTACTATAGGGAAGCACGTACACTTTGAAATCACAAAGACCTGAGTTCAAGTCTTTCCCCCATCTTTTAGGAGAGATATACACTGGCCGAGTCTTACAACCTGAATTAAACTACCAATTTCTTTAACAGTAAAAGACGAGTATTATGAGGTTTATGGTAAGATTATAATTAATACATAAAAAGTACTTAGCGTGTTTGCCAAATGATAATACTCTTTAACATAACCATTACTGTTACTAACAATAACAAATATTTGCTTTAATGCATGATATTTGGCATTTGTTTACAAATTATCTTACTTGGGTCTTCTATTTCGAGCACTATGGAGGAGAAGATAACCTGAAAATTTGCCTACTACATAACACCTGGAAAAGCTGGATAAAGTACAACAAACATTTCATGTTATCTAACAAACACAGGCAGAGTTGAGATTTTTTTTTTTAAAAAAGATTCTATTTATTTATTTGACAGAGAGAAAGAGAGCACAAACAAGGGGAAAGGCAGGCAGGGAGAGACAGAAGTAGGCAGAAGGGGAGGGAGAAGCAGGCTCTCTGCTGAGAGCCCAAGGAGGGGCTCTCAAACCCACGACTGTGGGATCATGACCTGAGCCAAAGGCAGACACTTAACTGAGCCACCCAGGTGCCCCACAGAGTTGAGACTTTAAGAACGAAAAAGAAATCCCAGGGGTGAAAAATTGAAGAGGAAACTAAAAATCAGGAACTCTCATAGCCAATGTTAGAACTGCTGTGGGAAGGTTTTTTGGTCTGGGCAATTGAAGGGCTTGCTTTATATAGCCACTGGGGGTGGGAGATGAGGCTTTGGGCCCCGGAGAGGTCATAAGTTGGAACTCAAATTCCCCTCCATAAAGCTTAGACCTTAGAGGAGTTATATTGCCGTTTAAAAAAAAAGACTCAAAAGTACAGAGAGACAACAGGAAGCTTAGATTTAAAAAGAAAGTTTCCCTAAGAATTTGAAGCTTTGGCTTATGTGAAGTCTGAATTTATTCTACTTGTGTGGAGTTAATTTTTCCTATGTAGTCCTAGAATCTGCAGCAGAGAAATTAAAATATAGTTTCAGACTTAGTAGAAACAAAGACAATCTTCCCTCTCTCTCTTGAGAGGAGTAATAATTATCTCATTTAATTCTCACAACTATCCTATGGAATAAGTAATATTATCCCAGTTTATAACAGACATTTAAATTTAGGGAGGTTAAGCAGCTTGTCCAAAGTCACCTAGCTATTATCTAACAGAGCTGGGATTTGAATCTGGTTGTTACTCATTCAGTCAAAATACATTTACCAAGTTCTACCATGTGCCAAGTAGAAACAAGGTCCATTTCCTTTCCAATATATCACATTGCCTAATCTTCTTTGAGCAAATCAATAGATAAATGCAACTCTTTTCTTCTTTCTCAACTTTAGCAATTAGGTGAGAATGAAGGCAGCCAGGATCACAGGAAACCCACAGGATTCCCCTGGGCTCTGCCTGCCAGAGCAGCTCAGTTCTCTCTGCCAAAGGGACTTAGGTTGCTGAGACACTAAACAGGAAAGAAAAAGAGCAACTACTGCTCAGTGGGTCCTACTTATTGGAATTAATTTTATTAGAATAAACATACAACAATTTTAGTTTATAGTAAATATTTTCAAACAGAAATTTCAAAATATTTACTATGAAGGTTACATAGGGATAATAAGGCTGTCGTGATAACAACACAAACATATGAAATTGAAAGTTAGTGATAACAGCTATAGTTCTACCAGGCTCAACCTCCAACATATTTCTGAATGTTATTTAGGTTGCCCAGCATTGAAAAAATCCTGATTTACAAACATAAGTAGCTGCAACTACTGGTGTTTTTTTTAAATTAACATGCATTCTTAGAGACTTAAGTTAACACATTGTTCACCTTATGTGTATAAAAATCGTTCTAGGGCACCTGGGTGGTTCAGTGGGTTAAAGCCTCTGTCTTCCGCTCAGGTCATGATCTCAGAGTCCTGGGATCAAGTCCCGCATTGGGCTCTCTGCTCAGCAGGGAGCCTGCTTCCCCTTCTCTCTTCTCTGCCTGCCTCTCTGCCTACTTGTGACCTCTCTCTGTCAAATAAATAAATAAAATCTTAAAAAAAAAGTTCTAAATGTGTTTTTTTTTTAAGATTTTATTTATTTATTTGACAGAGAGAGAAAGCACAAGTGGAGGGAATGACAAGGTGGGAGAGAGAGATGCAGACTCCCCTTTGAGCAGGGAGCCCGATGTGGGGCTTGATCCCAGGACGCCTGACATGTCCTGACCCAAAGGCAGACACTTAACTGACTGAACCACTCAGGTGCCCCGATATTTTTTAATATTTATAAAAATAGTTCTTTATAAAAATAGTTCTAAATATTTTTTAAAAATCAAATCACAGGGGTGCCCGGGTGGCTTAGTGGGTTGAACCTCTGCCTTCGGCTCGGGTCATCATCTCAGGGTCCTGGGATCAGGCCCCGCATCAGGCTCCTGCTTCCCCCTCTCTCTCTCTGCCTGCCTCTCTGCCTACTTGTGATCTCTCTCTCTGTCAAATAAATGAATAGTATCTTTAAAAAAAAAAAAATCAAATCACATACTTAAGTAATTTCTGAAGCACCACTCTAGTGTTCTTATATAAAAAGTATGGAATAATCAGAGAAAGAGTTCTTGGAGATCCCTCCAGTATCAGTCTAGGAAGTTATACAGAATACACAGTAAAGTGCAAAGTTATAAGAAGGAACCAGAAGGAACCAGGACATTCCATTCACTGCTAATGGCTCTCTTCCGGGCCAAATCTCCCTGCTTCCCCACCTCCATTCCTGCCAACATGACCATTATTCATCTACTTTTTGAGCTTCATTTCCCACTTTTCCCCTTTTCTTTCTTTCTTTTTTTAAATAAAGATTTTATTATTTATTTTTTAAAAAGATTTATTTGAGACAGAAAGCGAGCATGTGCACGAGCAAGCCCGGGAGGAGGGGGTGTGCAGAGGGAGAGGGAGTGATAATCCAAGTAGACTTTGTGCCTAGCACAGAGCCCAATGTGGGGTTCTATCTCACGACCCCAAGATCACAACCTGAGCCAAAACCAAGAGTCTGGAGCTCAACCCAGGCTGCCCAAGATTTTATTTTTTTAAGTAATCTCCACACCCAGCATGGAGCTCAAACTCAAGATCAAGAGTTGCATGCTTTTCTGACTGAGCCAGCCAGGTGCTTCCCCCCACTTTTCCCCTTTTCTACTCTTTACTCCAGGTAATCTCAAGTATTCACAGTATCCTGACCATACCTTCCTACTTCCCCATGTGTTTATTCATACTGCTGCCTTCACCTTGGAATACTGTATTCTTTCAAATTAAGATTTTATGGGGCACCTGGGTGGCTCAGTGGATTCAGCCTCTGCCTTTGGCTCAGGTCATGACCTCAGGGTCCTGGGATTGAGCCCTGCATCGGGCTCTCTGATCTGCGGGGAGCCTGCTTCCCCCTTTCTCTCAGCCTGCCTCTCTGCCTAATTGTGATCTCTCTCTGTCAAGTAAATAAATAAAATCCTTAAAAAATTAAAAATAAATAAATTAGGATTTTATTTATTTATTTGACAGAGAGCGACACAGCAAAAGAGGGAACACAAGCAGCAGGACTGGGAGAGGGAGAAGCAGGCTTCCCGCTGAGCAGGGAGCCCGATGCAGGGCTCGATCCCAGGATCCCGGGATCATGACCTGAGCCAAAGGCAGATGCTTAATGACTGAGCCATCCAGATGCCCCAAGGAATACTGTAGTTTTGAAGCCCCATGATATGCTAAGTACCATGCTAGACAACCTAAATATATTTTCTCATTTACTTCTACTACATTTTACCCATCTTTATTTATTTGTAAATAACATTTTATAAGCGTTTACTTTGTGCCAGATATTACATGCTCAGTGCCTTACACTACCTCATTTAATCCTGATAGCACCCCTAAATCAAAACAGTATGACTCTGACACAAAAAGACACACATCAATCAATGGAACAGAACAGAGCCCAGAAATAAACCCACGTTTATGTATTTATATGGTTAATTAACCTATGACAAAAGAAACAAGAATATACAATGGGGAAAAGACAGTCTCTTTAATAAATGGCACTGGGAAAACTGGACAGCTCTTTGCAAAAGAATAAACTTGGACCACCCTCTTACACCATACACAAAAATAAACTCAAATGGATTAAAGTCCTAAGTGTGAGACCTGAAACCATAAAATTCTTAAAAGAAAACATAGATAGTAATCTCTTTGACACTAGAAATTGCAGGGTCTCCTAAGATATGTCTTCTAAGGCAAGGGAAACAAAAGCAAAATAAACCATTGGGACTACATCAAAATAAAAAGTTTTTGCAGAATGAAGGAAACCATCGACAAAAGGAAAGGCAATCTACTGAATGGGAGAAGATATCTGCAAATAATACATCCCATAAGGGATTAATATCCAAAATATATAAAGAACTTGGACAACATCAAAAACCCAAATAATCCAATTAAAAATGGGCAGAGGATCTGTCCAAAATATATACAGAACTTACATAACATCCAAAAAAATCAAATAATCCAATTAAAAATAGGCAGAAGATCTGAATAGACATTTTCCCAAAGAAGACCTAAAAATAGCAAACACACACATGAAAAGATGCTCAACATCACTCATCATCAGGGAAATACAAATCAAAACCATAATGAGATATCGCTTTCTGCTAAAGTAAGAAACACAAGAAACAACAAGTGTGGATAAGGATGTAGAGAAAAAGGATCCCTTGTACACTGTTGATGAGAATGTAAATTGGTAGACACTGTGGAAAACAGTATGGAGGTTCCTCAAAAAATTAAAAACAAAAATACCGTATGATACAATAATTCCACTACTGTGTATTTACCCAAAGAAAATGAAAACACTAATTTGAAAAGATATATGCACCCCTACGTTTGTTGCAACATTTTTTGCAATAGCCAAATTATAGAAGCAACCCAAATGTCCACTGACAGATGAATAGATAAAAAACAAGGGTGGGTGTGTATGTATAAATGGAATATTACTCGTCATAAAAAGGAGTAAGATTGGGGCGCCTGGGTGGCTCAGTCATTAAGCGTATGCCTTTGGCTCAGGTCATGATCCTGGGGTCCTGGGATCAAGCCCTGCATCAGGCTCCCTGCTCGGCAGGAAGCCTGCTTCTCCCTCTCTCACTCCCCCTGCTTGTGTTCCCTCTCTCTCTCTGTGTCTCTCTCTCTGTGTCAAATAAATAAATAAATAAAATCTTAAAAAAAAAAAAGGAATAAAATCTTCTCATTTGCAACAACATGGATGGACCTAGAGAATATTACACTAAGTGAAATAAGTCAGACAGAGAAGAATAAATACTGCATGCTTTCACTTTATATGAGATCTAAAAAAAATAAAAGAAATGAATAAACAAAAAGCAAAAACAGACCTGTACATACAGAGAACCAACTGATGGTTGCCAGAGGGGAGTTTGGTGGGGGATGCAATTCTCCTATTGGAGAAGAGGAGTTGGAGATACAGCCTTCCAGATATAAAATGAATAAAAGGGATAAAACGGACAGCAGAGGGATAGTCAATGATATTATAATAGTGTTATATGGTGACAGATGGTGGGTACACTTGTGGTGAGCCTAGCACAACATATAGACTTGTTGAATCAGTATGTTTTACACCTGAAACTAAATTAATATTGTATGTCAATTATACTTCAATTAAAAAAAACTTAGAACTAGAAAGAAAGAAAGATAGATGGATGGAAAGAAGAAAGAAGGGAGGGAGGGAAGGAAGGAAGGAAGGAAAGGAGGAAGGAAAGGAGGAAGGAAAGGAGGGAGGAAGGGAGGGAAGATAATACTATCGCCCTCATTTTATAATGGGAGCGCCAAGGCTGGGGAAGGTTAAAAAATCTGCCTAAGACCAAGTAAGGGAGAGAATGCTTCCTGAAGAATGCTGTCTAAGCTCAGACCTGAGTTCTTAAAGAATAGGGTGAAGTTGAAGGGGAAAACGGCATTCCAGACAGAGGGACAACATACACAAAGACAGAGAAGTAGGAAACAGCTTGGTATACAGTTTAGGAAAAAGATCAGTCTTCAGAATCAGCAGACCTGGGTTCAAATATCTATTTTTGTTTTTGTTTCATGGTCTCTTACTATGACTATGGTTTTCTCAACTGTGAAGTGGTGATAAGAAGCTGTACCATGAAGAACTGTTTTAAGATTAAAATTAAACGTATGTGAAAGTGATCACAGGGCCAGGCCTATGGTAGGTACTCAATAAATAAATGTTACCTCCCTTCCTTTCCCCTAGTTGACAGTTCAATAATACTTAGTTGTAAGAACTGGACCCCAGACATATATCTCTTCTATAAGTTGCCAAGCTTTATTAGAGCTTTTGGAGGCTCTGGTAAAGCTTGGCTCTGGTAAAATACACCAAAAGTCATTCAGCAAGTTACCGGTAATGTCCTTAACCACCATTTTTCCAAACGAGATCTATTCTCACACCACTCACCTGTGTAGGCCATATTCTTAGGGTTGCCGTAAGGAGCCCCAGGCTGCACGGGGCTATACACTGGGTTCATTGTGGAAGACTGAGGAACCTGTAGAGAAACAAAGAAAACAGCACTGATTACTGATTGCTCCTTGTCCCAGACATCAGCTTCCCCTCTCTAATCTTCAATTTATACTCACAGAGAACAACATAGTATAGCAGAAAGAGGACTAAACAAAAAGCCATTTGTTTGTACTTGGCCCTATGCTATACACTTTGCTCATTATACAGATGAACATAGTGAGAAGCAGAGAGGTGATACAACTTGCCTAATGCCAACTCAGGCCTTCTGTCTTTCAGTTCAGACCCAGACCTACTATCCCACAGATGACTCTGCCACAGTATAATGTGTGGCATTGGCCAAGTCACTTCGCCTCACTGGAGTCCAATGTCCTGATGTAAAAGCAATTAATTTAGACTCTCTGAGGTACTTTCTAATTCTAAGGATGGTAGTCCAGGAGCTAGGAAAGGATGAACGTCTACTGCTCACCAGGGGACCCCAAGAGCCAAACAGTGAGCACACACACTATTAGGAAGAGCAGCAAGTGTCTTACCAATCCTTTGCACTTGTAGTGGACAAGTTACCAGCAGATTTGGAAAAAACAGAAATTTATTGCCACTGATCATTTTAATGCAAACAAGGAAACACAGCCAAGATCTCTTTCAAAATTTATCCAATGGAAAGAAATAAACTTGGAAATTTGTGTGCAATAAGTATCACCTGCACAAGTGCTCTGTTAATTACCTTAATGAAGCACATTCTCCATTCTGATTAATGGAAAAATCTGTCATTAAACTCTATTAGGCAGCCAATTTGTCCCATCTTGTTTAGGGAACCATCTCTGACATATAGGCCAACACATTTAAAAAACTTGTCTCTACAAATATATTATTTACACTTCATAAAAATCAAACAATTCCCTCCTAACTAGGCTCACATGATGGATGGGCAATTTTTTAGGTCATTAGCTTCTCTTGTAGCACCTCAGGATAGGAAATAAGTCAAATGTCAAGATAGGCAGTGAACAGCTGGCTTGATGACAATTGCTCTGCAATTAATTAAGTCTCCCTAGGGTTCTGGAAGGAAAGGTAGAGTAAAAATAGGTTCCCAAGGAGAGGAGGTAGAGCGGTCGAACAGGCAAAAAGGGAAATGTCACCGGTCAATTTCAAAGGTTAGAACTTTCCGAAGTGTACCCAATGGGCAGCCCTGGCAAATCACCCCAGGGCAACCGACTAACTACCAACAGTTGACAAACTGAAACCGGAAAAAGGTGAGGATGAAAGTTACAGGAGATACATATTTCAGCACATCTTAAGGAGAAAATACCCTGGCAGCCAGAGTTATCCAAGAACACAGCCAAGTAACACACTCTAAATATAAGCGCTCTCCAAAAGGTACTGGGAGAATTAAGAGAGATGTCAGAATGTCAAAAATACACTGCAAACTGTTGGGTGGCATGCAGAAGTAAATGATGACCGTGATGATGTGACAACAACAACAACACAGAAGACTACTTGTACACTTTCAGTGCCTGGGATCTCTCTTTTGCCCAGCTTGTTCTCTGCTAAATAAGCTGGGGTAAGCAAGGCTGTTAAAGTGCTAAGCAGTACAACTAGCCCTATAATGGAACAAACAATCCTAAAATTAATATGGAACCAGAAAGACCACGAATAGCCAGAGGAATGTTGAAAAAGAAAAGCAAAGTTGGTGGCATCACAATTCCAGACTTCGAGCTCTATTACAAAGCTATAATCATCAAGACAGTGTGGTATAGGCACAAAAACAGACACATAGATCAATGGAACAGACTAGAGAGCCCAGAAATGGACGCCCAACCCTATGGTCAACTAATCTTTGACAAGGCAGTAAAGAATATCCAATGGAAAAAAGACAGTCTCTTCAACAAATGGTGTTGGGAAAATTGGACAGCCATATGCAGGAGAATGAAACTGGATCATTTCCTTACACCACACACAAAAATAGACTCAAAATGGATGAAAGACCTCAGTGTGAGACAGGAATCCATCAAAATCCTTGAGAAGAACACAGGAAGCAACCTCCTCGACCTCAGCCGTAGCAACTTCTTCCTAGAAATATCACCAAAGGCAAGGGAAGCAAGAGCAAAAATGAACTATTGGGACTTCATCAAGATCAAAAGCTTTTGCACAGCAAAAGAAACAGTCAACAAAACCAAAAGACAACCAACAGAATGGGAGAAGATATTCACAAATGACATATCAGATAAAGGGCTAGTATCCAAAATCTATAAAGAACTTCTCAAACTCAACACCCAAAGAACAAATAATCTGATCAAGAAATGGGCAGAAGATTGAAACAGACATTTCTGCAGAGGACATTCAAATGGCCAACAGACACATGAAAAAGTGCTGGACATCACTCGGCATCAGAGAAATACAAATCAAAACCGCAGTGAGATACCACCTCACACCAGTCAGAATAGCTAAAATAAGCAGGTCAGGAAACGACAGATGTTGGCAAGGATGCGGAGAAAGGGGAACCCTCCTACACTGTTGGTGGGAATGCAAGCTGGTGCAGCCACTCTGGAAAACAGTGTGGAGATTCCTCAAAAAGTTGAAAATAGAGTTACCCTTCGACCCAGCAATGGCACTACTGGGTATTTACCCTAAAGATACAAATGTAGTGATCCGAAGGGGCACGTGTACCTGAATGTTTATAGCAGCAATGTCCACAATAGCCA
>JAPYYM010000401.1:0-14722 GCA_028534135.1 Potos flavus
CTGCGCCTCGGGGAAGAGGTGCAGCCAGAGCAGAGCCTGGAGGGGCGTGGGGGCCCTGGTGCCGGGCACCCCAGCCCGCTGCCCTCCCGCCCTGGAGGGGCTCTGAGCCTCGGCGTGTGAGGCTCGAGTAGCCACGCAGACACCTCACGCGTGGAGCGTCTCCCCAGGCTCCCGTGTGGGGCTGTGGGTGTGCGCAGGCGGGCAGACCCGGCCGAGCTCCGGCAGCCTGAGAAGAAGCCCCCAGGCCCAGCCTGGCCACCTGGACCTCGAGAGAGCATTAGCCCTGTCCGGTCTGGCTTGGGGACCTCCCGCCAGCCTCTGTCCGGCCGGCCGTGTCCTCCCACGGCCCGAGTGTGCACACGGACGCGCTCTGGGGTCCGGGTCCTCCTGAGACTCTGCCCACGGGCTTTCTTAGGGAAGAGTCCCGACTCCTCCGTGAAAAGCGGGCACCCTTCAGGAGGAGTTCCTGCTCCCGCCCCTGATTCCTGCAGGGGTGCTGGGGCTGCCCTGGGTGACAGGTGAGGGCCGGTGTGGGGCCAGCTCGCCGCACTGCGCTTGGCCGTGTCCTGTGTGATCCCGGAGAGATGACGCTTGCGCCAGATCTCTGCCAGGCAGGGGGCACCCAGACCAATGCCTGAGGTTCGGGGGAACCACACGGGGTGCGTGAGGTCACAGCGTCCCGCTTGCTTGAGCCAGCCCGGCCCCCCGCCTGCCCGCGCCTCCCTGGCACGTGCCACTCCTGGTGGCCTTCGCCTTGGCGCAGCGCGGGGCGGGCTGAGCGCGCCCCCTCCTCTTCCGCCCGAAGGCTCAGAGCCTAAATGTGACGTCAGCCGACTCTCCGGCGTCAGCGGGTGCTGGGGAACCCTGCTGGCAGCCGGGGGTCACTGTGACGTCCCGTGAGCAGTGGTCTTGCCTGCGGACCGGGCCCGATGGCCCCGTGGGGAGACCGCCTTCATCCCCAGGACCTCTCTTCCCCCTCCCCTGCCTGGCACCTGCCTGTGTCACACCTGTGAAGGAAAGTAGTTCAGGGTGGGGGTCGGTGGGCTCCGGTGGGCTCCGGGAGCCGTGCTGGTCTGCTCGTCTCCCACTGGGTGACCTCAGGACAGTGTCTGACCCTCTCTGGGCCTTATTTGCCTCAGTCTGTGCAGTAGTGCAGTCTGTGCACTAGCGGCAGGCTGGGCCTCAGACGGAGCGGTGGGACCAGGTGAGCCGAGGTGCTCAGACCTTAGCCCCCGGGAGTGTGATGAGGTGGCTGTGCGCCTGCCCCTGGGTGGACGGGATGGCCGGGGAGGCTCTGGAGGGCGCCCAGGACGCTCCTGCTTCCTTCTCCGAGGCCAGGCCACCGGATCGGCCGACAAGGGCCCCAGGTGCCCGCTGGACAAAGCCTTTGGGAGAGCGTGGCCGCCGGGTCTGGGAGAGGGAGGGCGTAACTCACAGAGGAAGCGGGTTCCTGCGCACCCCGCAGAGCACGGGGCCCCCGGGTCAGAGGCCCTGAGTTTTCTGCTTCTCCCATCTCTGCGGGGAGCCTGGGGCCCTAGAAACAGCCACTGCTTTCTTAGATTCATCCTTCTGGAGGTGCGATTTACAGACAACAAAATACACCCCTTCCAGCAGCGCCAGGGAGCTGGGAGGAGAGCGCGGGCCTTGCCTGCCGCGCCGCCCTGCGCCCCCGTCCCTTTCCCGGTAGACAGATTTTCCTCTGCCTCTTCTTGTCACTGAGAGGTTTGTGTTCTGATCATTCAGTCGGAATGGTCCTTTGTGCGCTTGGACACGCGTCCTTTGTCAGACACATGATTTGCAGCGTCTCTCCCGGTGTAGCTCGTCCCCTCCAGCGTCCTTCCAAGAGCACCTTTTCTTAAAATTCTGATGGAGCTGTCTTATTTACTTGTTTATTTAATTTTTTTGTTTTGTTTTCTGTGACCGCAAAGGCTTTTTTTTTTGTGACCGAAGTCACAAAGATTTCTCTAGAAGGTTTATAGCTTTGGGTTTTCCATTTAGCGCGATGATGCATTTTGAATGGCTTTCGTACATGGCGGGAGGCATGGATTGAAGTTTAGGGTTTTTGCAGATGACATCCAACTGACGATGGTTCTTTCCCCACTAAACTGCCTTTACACCTTCGTCAGGAACCCGCGTGGGTCTGTTTCTGGGCTGTCTATTCTGTGCCACTGATCTCTGTTTCTATGCCGATACCGATGATAACTATAACTTACAGGAAATTCTAAAACCAAGTAGTGTTAGTTCTCTGTTTTTGTCCTTTTTCAAAGTTATTTTGGCTATTCTAGGTCCTCTGCATTTGCATATAAATTTTAGAGTCATTTTGTTAATTTACATTTTATGAACCCTGCTGGAATTCTGATTGGGATTACATTGAATCTGTAATTTGGAGAGAACCGACATCTTCAGGATATCAAGTCTTCCAACCCACGAGAATCGAATCTTTCAGCACATATTTAGGGGGTCTGAGATGTATCTCAGCAAGATCTTGTAGCGTTCAGTGTGCTGTTTTATTTACCCCTAGATACTTCATTTTCTCATGCCATTGTAAATGGCATTTTTAACCTTTTATTGCAGCCAAATACATATAACATAAAACTTTCTATTTTATCCTCTTTCAAGTATAGTTCAGTAGCATTTAAAACGTTCCCGTTGTGCTACGGTCTCCAGAATGTAAGCGGTATTTTTGGATGTTCAGTTTCCAGCTGCTTGTTGCTCATATACACAAATGTTTTTGATTTTTGTATATTTATCTTATTCCTGCAGCCTTACTAGTTCTAGTAGTGTTTCTGTAGAAGCTGTCAGACTTTCTACGTTAGTGATAACGTTCTGTACGAATAAGAGAGGTTTTGTTTCTTCCTTTCCAATCTGGAAGCTTTTTATTTCTCTTATTGCCTCAGTGCCCTGACTGGACTCTCCAGTTCAGTTTTGCATAGAAGGGAGTAGGACGGACATTCCTGTCTTGGTCCTGCTTTTAGGGGATAGCGTTCCGTCTTCCTCCATTTGGTATGATGTCAGCGATTTCGTAGATGCCATATACCAAATTGGGAAAGTCCCCCTCTATTCCTAGTTTTCTGAGAATTTTTACCAAGATGGTACATTTTATCACGTGCTTTTTCTGAGTCTATGGACACAGTCGTATGGTTTTTTTTTTTTAATCAGTAAATATGGCAGATTGCATCGATCGGTGTCCAGATGTTGAGCCAGCTTGGCATTCCTGGTGCCCGTCGCTGTTGGTCACGGCTTTGTCCACTTTGTCTGTTTAGGGTATGCAGACCTCCTTGTGGCCACGCTTTCATTCACTTCGCTAAACACCAAGGAGTAGAATTGCCGGTTTACAGGACAGAGATGTTCAACGAGGTGAGCCACTGCCACACCGTTTTCCAAAGCGAGCGGAACCCACTTAGCCTCGTGCGGGCGCCGTCGGACAGCCCGGCTGCTCCCATCCTCATTGCTGGGTGATCTCCGTCCTCCACATTCGAGCCCTTCTCGTGGGTGCGGAGCAGTCTTCCATCCCCAAAGCTTCTCCGAAAAGGCACGAGCGGTAACTTTGTGTGGCCTAGTGTCTCCGTTTCTTAATTTCAGACTTCCTCGGGCCCTCCTGGAAGCCGCTGCCGGAGTCACACGGTGGGGGCATGCGTGCCTGTCCCCCCGCACCCAGGCTGGATGGGCCGGCGGGGATCACACAGCCTTGTGTCGGGTCCTGGTGGGCTCTGGGGACAGCCGTGGATGCCAGGAGCCCTGTTGTCAGAGAGATGATTGTTAGCGGTGGCCGTACCCTGCGCCTTCTGACCCCCTGCCTTCCGTGGGCTCCCGTCTGTCTCCCCCTTTCTCCCTCTAACACAGGGCTTGGCAAACGTTTTCTTAAAGGACCAGAGAGTAGACATTTCAGGCTCTGCTGGCCACGCCTCCTGTGTCACAACCACCCAGCTCTGCCGTCGTGTTGCAGAAGCAGCCGCAGACAAAAATGTCAGTGATGGGTGTCACTGTGTCCCAGTACAACTTTATTTAGAGCAACAGGCCTGATGGCCGCAGTTGGCCAATCCCCGCTGAGGACTCTGTAAACAGGTCCTCTAGGCCCGGACAGAGGCAGCCTCGGCCCAGAGCCGGTGCCTAAGGGTGGAGGACGGCTTAGCAGGAGCGCGTGGGGGTCTCCGTTCAGCCCGTCTCAGAACTCCCACATGAGTCAGTGGAGGCCGTGAGGAGAGAGGCCTGGGCGGGGGGTTCCCACTCAGAGCAGATGTTAGCGAGTGGTGAAAACTGGGGTCCGTCCTGCACCCCAGTGGCTTTCCCAGTTGGGCCTATTCTGCAAGTCGCCATTATTGTCCCATCTCACAGAGGAGGCGGGTGAGGCCCAGAAGGGCTGCCGCCCGCCCAGGGCTCCGCGCCTGCCGGGCCTTCTCTGCACAGCCACGGACCGGGCAGCTCCGGTGGAGCTTTCCGGGGAAGACGGGCGTGGGGCCGTCGGGTCGCTCATTCGTCATGAGCCCTGGAGCCCCGGGCTTTGGCTGGCCTCTGTGCCGGGTCGTGGGGATGCCCGCAGCGAATGGGAGACAGGCTGTTAGCGAGGCCAGCAGCCGCGGCAGAGACAGCACTTGTTACTTGTGCAGAATGCGGTGCTTTCCCGAGGAGCCTGGTCCCCGCTCTCTGGGGCCTCTCCGCTCCGGACAGTGACTCGGCCCCCACCCCTCCTCCCTCGCCAGTGTGCCCACCCCCGCCCATCAGCCAAGGATGGGGACATGGAGCACCATGGGTGGGCGATGGCCGTCAGCCAGGCCCGGAGGGCCACGGGTCCCTCTGATCCCATCCCGCAGGCCAGAATCGTGGCCGCAGCGACTTCCACGAGGCTGGGGAGTGCCGTGCACTGTGACCCCCGGGGAAGAGGGGAAACAGAGGCAGGTGAGCCCCAGTGTCGTCCGCCACAGCCCCGTGCTCGGGGTGGGGGGGGGGCTGGGGAAATGAGCGTCTGAAGCGGGACATGGCTGAGGGTGGCGGGGGAAGCCGCCCGGAATCCCCCAGGACAGGCCGTGGGTGCCGCCTGTGGAGATCGGCATTGAGTGAGCACTGCGTGTGCCGGGCCATGCCCCCCGCGGTCCGTGCGTGAATGGTCTCGTGTCCTTGGTGGAGTCTGTCCGTTTTGCGGAGGAGAGACTGAGACACAGAGCAGTCGGGTAGTTTGCCTTGGGACACACAGCTAGGAAGGGTGGGGAGGGCGTGGACCCAGCCGGTCCGGTGCAGGCCGGGGTCCGCTCAGCTCTGGAGCGCGTGTGACGGGGGCGGGGGCCCAGACGTGTCTCCTGTGAGTGAACGGGTGAGGGAGCTGCAGGCCCCCCCCCCCCCGGTCTGGCTTTGGGAGGACGCCCGCTGCCCTGCCCCGATGTGGTTTTCTGCCAGCCATCTGCCGCTTGGGCCCCCAGCTCCGTGTCTGGCGGCTCACTGCTGGGAGGGCCCCTTCTCCCAGGGCAGCAGGGCCGGGGCAGGGGTGGGAGTGGACCAGGGCCCCAGCCCGGCCGGCCCACGTGCGTCGTCCCTGCTCAGGTTCTCCCGGGCAGAGGAGTGGCGCATTTCCTGCTGGGGCAGCATTTTCTCGAAGAGGGAGTGGCTCCTGGGGCCCCAGGAGGGTGGGTGCGCCCAGGCATCCAGGCCGGCTGCCAAGGATGGGCAGTGGCCGTGGGACAGGGGCATGTGGGGCAGGGGCCTGGCACGGGGGAGTACCGGGGGCTTCGGTGTGCCCCCTTGGCTGCAGCCTGGCATTTTCTTGAGAATGACATCAAAATGCAGGGGGCGTGTCTTCTGAGAGTAGGAGATGGGGGTGGACGGTTGGTTCATGCAGAGCCTGGACCGTTGTCCTGTTCCCTGCATGTCCTCTGCACACTTCCTGTGTCTCCTCTGCGTGTTCCCTGCATGCTCACTGCGTGTCCTCTGCATGCTCCCTGCATGCTCCCTGCGTGTCCTCTGCGTGTCCTCTGCGTGTCCTCTGCATGCTCCCTGCGTGTTCCCTGCATGTTTTCTGCATCCCCAGGTTCCTGTGGAAACTTGGGTTGCGTGCGGGGGTCTTCTGTGTGCTGCCGAGAGCTCTGGGGTGGGAGGCAGGTCTTTGGCTGTCTGACCTCCACCCAGCCCTCGGGGGCACGAAGCTGGGGCACGTGGCCTTCTCCCCACCCGCTGTCCCCCGCTGCTCCCTGTCTGGGGTCCCCTGCATGCCCGTCCTCCCTGCCCTGCGAACCCCAGTACATTGGAGGCCTGGCTTCTGGCCGCGGTCAAGCCTATGGCCAAGACAGCTCCCCGGGTTCGTGCTCAGAGCAGCAGGGTGGTGTCCTGTCCCTTAGCGTCCCCCAAGCTGTCACCCTGGGCCAGTGGGAGGGAGCTCAGGGACATGGCTGTGGGGGCCGTATGGACACCTGGGACCGGGCTGCTGGGAGGGGGCCCGTAGCACGTCCGGCGCCTGACCTGTTTGCGTTCCAGGGGTTGGGACAGGCAGGCGGTGCTCGGTTAACAGGCAAAGAAACTGCACGCCAGCCTGGCAGATGGTGCGAAGAACCAAGAAGGGCATCCTGACGGGGGATGCGTGAGGGGGCCCCCAGCTGGTGGCCAGGGGGCCCTGTGAGGGGGACGTTTGCACGGACGTGTGTGGAGGAAGGGGCCGGCCGGGCGTGGGGGGCTGGAGCAGGGCCTGGGGAGGAGCCAGGAGAGGTGGCGAAAAGTCCCCGGAAGGTTCCGAACAGAAACCGATGTGATGCTGGGGCTTCCTGTGGGCTGTGGGTGGGGCAGGCGGAGGGGCCGTGGGGGGCTGCGGGGGGAGCGGCAGGGAGCCGGGGTGGGCCGGGGGGCGTGGGCCGGCGGTCTGCCCTGCCCCCTGCTCACAGCTCTTCTGAGAGGGCGAGACCCCAGACCAAGGCTCCGAGGCCTCGGGCTCTCTGGGCCGCACCCCTCGCCGGCCCCGGGGGGGAAGGCTGGTGTCAGCCAACCCCCAGCACGGGGCGAGGTGGGGAGCGGGGCCCCTGCGGCTCTCAGAGCTCCAGCCTGCACGTTCCTGGCCAGGAGCCTGCGTCTGCGCGTGGGGTCCCTTCCCCGCCCCCCAGCCCTCAGACTCACCGGGAGTCCCGCCCTGCGCCAGCCGCCCCCACGCCGTAAACGCGCATCGAGGTGAGGGCTGGGAGGATCGCTGGCCCCCCCGGACAGGCGGCCCGTGGGGCTCCGTGCGGGGCCCTCGCGATGACGTGGCTGTTTTCCTCCGAGACTTCTCTATTCTGGGGGCCACTTGGAAGCGACCTGCCTCCCTGGCCTCCACTTCCTCTGCTGGACCCCAGAGCGGGTCGCACACCCCACGGGCGTCTCGGGGCCGGGCACAGGGCGCTGTGTGCTCGGCTCCCAGGTCTGGAAAGGGAGCGAGGCCTGTAGCCACCAGAACCCCTGTGCTCCCCAGCCCCCGCGTCCCTCTCGGATCTCACAGCGAGCCGGCCCTTGTCTTCCCAAACAGGCAGGGAGGGAGGCTTGGGCCCGTGGTGTGGGCCGGTGCCCTGGGGCGGCTGCGAGGCCGGGGCCGGGCACCCCCGGGGCCGGAGCTCTAGACAGCAGGGGTGCCTGGTGCCCCGGCCGCCCGTCCCGCGCCCGCACACACGGGCACACCCACACGGGCACACGCCCCGCGACACGCCCCGAGTGCGGTGTCTGAGAGGCCCTGGGGCTCCTGGCGTCTGAACGGAAACCAGCCTGAGGCAGGAGCAGCTTTCCTCACGAGCGGAAGGTGCTCCCCTCCTTCGGCCCCCGGCCCCACACTCGGGTGCTGGCTCGGGGCGTGTGGAGCTGCCGCGTGCCACCGCCGGCCCAGGTCGATGCAGAAAACCGCCAGCACGCCGCCGCCGGACCTGGTCCCCGGGGGGCACGCGGCCGTCTGCGCCCGGCACATTGCGTGCACGCGGGTTGCCGTTGCTTTTTGCGCGTGAGCGAGACGGCAGGGCGTGTCTGAGCGTGTGGCCAAGCCAGTGTCCCTGTCGTGCCCGACACGTGGCACCGATTGCGTGGCCTTGTCTAGCACGTCTCCCATGGCCACGGGTTGTCCACGGGGTGTCTGCGGAGCAGCTGGGACAGCGGGGGTGGGGGTCCTCGTGTGGGACCCGAGCCTCCGGGATCTCCTTGCCAGCCCCCCCCACCCCCCGGCACCGACGGGGGCATTGAGGCCAGAGAGAGTCCTGGCCGGGCCCCGTTCCCTGGGCGCAGCCTCCCTGAGCACCTGGCTTTGCCTTCCAGACCCCGACTGGGCCTCCTACACGCTGGGGGTGTTCATCTGCCTGAGCTGCTCCGGGGTCCACCGCAACATCCCGCAGGTCAGCAAGGTGAAGTCCGTCCGTCTGGATGCCTGGGAGGACGCCCAAGTGGAGGTATGGCTCTGCGAGCGGGGGCGGGGGGGGAGGCCCTGCAGTCCTGCTCCCTGGGTGCCCTCGGCCCGGCCCCCCGGCCCAGACACCCCAGAGGTGCTCCCAGCGCCTGACTGGGGCCAACGCTGCGGGGCGGTGGGGGGGGCGGTGAGCGATACAGGGGTGAGGGCACAGAGTGGGGGGAGGGGAGGGGGTAGAGGATGGACGCCGGGGAGGGGAGGGATGGGGGTGTGAAGGGGGACGGCTGGGGGTGGGGGTGAGGGACAGGGGTTTGGGGACAGGGCAAGGGGGGAGGGGGTGGCTCGGTGGGGGGGGTGAGACGCATCCCGTGCCCTTGGCCCCCAGGTTGCCTGTCTGCGGCGCACCACTCGGCAGCCCTCGGTGCGTTCACAACCCACTGTCACCAAGGTCACCTGTAGGACATGTCACCCCAAGAAAGGAGCCTGTGGCCCTAGCTGTCGCTCGTCTGCTCTGCACCCCTGCAGATGCGCCCGCTGCAGGCATGTCCGTGGAAGGGATCGGGTCCCGGGGGGCCTTGGTGTCCGGCTTCTTTCACCAAGTGCCCCGTGTCCGGGGTCACCCGTGTGCTGGCGCGTCTGGGCTTTGCTCCTTTTCTGAGGGGACGACGTCCACTGTGTGGACGGACCTTGTTTTGTCTGTGAGGAGCCCGGGAGGCTTCCCCGAGGCCGTGTGCACCTAGGGAGTGCGTGACTGTGTGGGGTCCCCGTCCTCCCCGCAAACGCAGATCTAGTGACCCGGGCGCCTGGAGGTTCAGTGACCGTGGGGCAGGCGCCCCTGTGCCCCCGCAGGACCGCGGGCAGCTCCGGGGAGCCTGTCCCTGCACATGGGAGCGTGGGGTCCGGGCCACGGGGTCCAAGGCCACGTGACTGCCGTCCCCGCCGCCCCAGCAGCTTCTGTGCCTCCCCCACACCCCCCACGGGAGAGCCTTTGCCGCATCCCTGCACGCTGGCCCCCAGGTCCCTCGGCTGTGTCCCCGTGGGCTCATCATGTGGCATTTCTGGGTCTTGAAGGACATTGAGCACCTTGTGACACGGTTTATAGTCTGTGGCTTTCCCTGTGCGCCCTTGGCCCCTTGCTTTCTCGTGTTCTTCTATATTTGGGGATTTAACCCTTGGAGGTGGTAGTAGGAGACAGTGTTTCTGGGCGTCTTTTGACTTGGCTCGTGGTGGGTTTTGCAGTGGAAACTTGACTTTGATGTAGTCTCATCTATCCGTCCTCTGTGGTTGTCGGGGTTCTAGGGTATTTCGATGGGCCTGTGCTGCCCCAGGCCGGTTTGACTCATCACGGCGTCACTGAGGTGAAAGGCGCGCGCCGTGCAGCCCGCCCGCGGGGGCCTCACTACCCTGCACGGCCGCACAGCCGCCTCCGCTGCACGATCTTGGAAGATTTTCCCCAGACGAGCCCCCCCAGACCACCGCCCGGCCCCTGCCGGAAGCAGGAAGGTGCGCGTCTTCCAGAAGGGTCCTGTCGCTGCCCCTGCCCCCCGCCCCCCGCGGAGCACCACGCGTCCGGGCTTCATCCACGGGGTGGCACGTGTCCCGGCCGCACACCCCTCTGTCGCAGAGTCATTCCTGCTGGGCGGACAGACCATGCTTGGCTGACGCACCCGCCCATCCTCGGTGGCCGCGTGGGCCCTCTGAGCTTTCTGCGCCCGCGAATAACGCTGCTGGGAACGGCCCCGGCCAGCTCGCGTGCGGGCACACGCGCCCTTCCTCCTGGAGGGTGCGGCGTGGCTGTGTCTGGTGGGCACGAGCCGGACTGCCCGCGTGCCCGCTGGCGCTGCGGGCCGCTCCCCGATTCCGGCCTCCCTGACTGCCGCGGGCGGGGCTGCCGTGGCCCTGACTGTCTCCCCGGCGATGGGGGGGGAGCAGCTTTTCTGATGCTCGCTGGCCATCCGTGTGTGTCCTTCGGAGACATGACCGTTCAGACCCTTCACCGATTTTAAAAACGGGTCGTCTGTCTCTTCTGGAGCTCGGGGTGTTTGCGTAGGGTCCTTTCTGTCTTCTGGACGTGAGTCCCTCATCTCATGTGGTATTTCCAAATAGTTTTTCTCCTTCTGCGGGTTATCTTTTAACTTCCCTTTTGAAAGAAAATGTTTTAAAGCTAAATGTGCTGTTTATGTTCTCGAGGAGTTGTAGGGTTGTTTTTTTTTTTGTTACTGGGCTGAGACTTCCATAAACGACCACCATGCTGAACATGGTAAGTGCCACGTTCACGGGCGGGGCAGCCCCCCCCCCCACGTCGGGCTCCACGTACCCCCAGCTCTGCGAGGAGAACGGCACGCGGCCCCCCTTCTGGCCGCTGTGCGCGCAGACAGCCACGCACCGTGGCCTTCAGCAGCCGGCATGTCCCGTGCAGCCTAACGTTCGCGCGCCCTCCACGGCTTCCTTCGAAGCTCAGGAGGTTTTAACTTTGATGAAGTTCCATTTTTTTTTCTCTTGTTGTTTGTGCTTTTGGGATCACATCTAAGAAACCATTTCTTAGTGCACAGTCACAAAGATGACCTCCCATGTTTTCCTAAAATCATTTTTTTTTTTTTAAGGTTTTATTTATTTATTTGACAGAGAGGAGAGAGATCACAAGTAGGCAGAGAGGCAGGCAGAGGGAGAGGGAAGCAGGCTGCCCGCTGAGCAGAGAGCCCGATGCGGGGCTCGATCCCAGGACCCTGAGGTCATGACCTGAGCTGAAGGCAGAGGCTTTAACCCACTGAGCCACCCAGGCGCCCCTCCTAAAATCATTTTTAAAAATTATACCACGATTTCTATCTACTACTTTGTTTAATTTTGGAAATCACATTTTTAATTCAGCTGGAGCTTACGTGGCCGAGGGTTGCATCCAACGGCACTTTTTCTCTGCCGGTTTCCCAGTTTCCTCCCCCCACTGACGATGAGCAAATGCCCTTCCCCCCCCCGTTGACCGGGGACGTGCATTAAATCCAGTGTCAAGTATTAGACTTTACTGGATCTGTTTCTGGGCCTCTTACTGGTGACATTGATTGGGTCTCTGGTCAGTAACAGGTTTTAATATTTGGTAGGAAGAGTATTTGCAGAATTTTCTGGAATATTTTTGCTTGTTGATTTTGAAATGAACTTTAGAATCATTGTTAGCTTTAAAAATTCTATTTTTTTGACAACTTCAAAAATGACATAGATCAACGTCAGGAGGTGACGTGTGTCCCCCCCCTTCTGAGGCATGTCTCTGTGCAAGATTTCTGGAGCATCCCTCGGGGGCACTTGTCTCTGTGGAGACTGAGCATTTCTCACGAGGCTGGCTCTTCCGTATTTTGCCAAGTTCTTGACTGAGGTTTTAGATAGAAGAGCAACTGATTTTGAAATTCTAATTTGGTATCAGCCTTTTGCTAAAGTGTCTTATTGTCGGTGTTTTTTTCCAGTTGACCCAGTTGGGTCGGCCATGGTCACCACCTGATGGTCCTCAAAGCTCAACGCCTTTAGAAGAAAGGCTTTCTCTTGGGGGTGGCGGTACCAGGAAGGAGGCAGGATTGGAGCAGAGAGAGTTTCCTCTGCTGTCCTTGTCCTCGAGGCCACCATACGTCAGGCCCCTCTGGTCCCCTCCCTGCTCCCCACACCAGCCCAGCCGGAGGCATCTGCTCCAACACACCCGGCTCTGCCCCCAGGGCCTTTGCACCTGCTGTCCCCCTACTTCCTGTGTAGTCCCTGCCGCCCATCAACCTCGGGGGAACACAGACCTTGCTTCCCCGGGCCCGTCTCCATCTTGGGGCCCTCACTGTGCCCAGTACTCAAGGGCTGCCTGCTGGGTGTGGGTCAGAGGAGTGGAGAGCGGGCCTGGCATGAGGCAGGGATGGGGCTACTTGGGCTGAGGGAGCAGCTCTGCAGCCCCGGGAGGTGTGAGGAGGGTCCCGCCCACCCTCTCCAGGGCCCTGGCGGAACTGTCCCTGAGGCCGGTGCAAACTGCTTTTCCCTGGGACAGGAGGGGCGGGGGGGCGCCGGGGCGCGGGGGTTAGCTGGCCCCTGCTCTAGGCCTTAGGCTCCGGGAGCACTGACCGGTCCTCCCTCTGCAGTTCATGGCCTCCCACGGGAACGACGCTGCGAGGGACAAGTACGAGTCCAAAGTGCCTCCCTTCTACTACCGGCCCACGTTTTCCGACTGTCCGTAAGTCACAGGGGTCTGTCCGGGGCCGGCGCCGAGAGGACGCACCGGAAGGGGCAGTGGCTGCCGCCCGGGAGCTGCAGAGGGCGGCTGGGTCCCCAGAGCCTGGCAGTGGGGTGGTGGCCGGTGGCCGGAGGGAGGGCGGTGGGGCCCTCCCTGTCAATCCCAGTCTGGGTGTCCAGGGGCCTTATGTGCCGCCGGGGGCTCAGAGGATGACACTGAGCAGCTCAGGGTGACGTCCACCCCTGTCCAGGCGCCCTGTCTGCCAGCATTTCTAGACCTCCCAGAATCCCCAGCGCAGGCCCGGCCCCTTGGGCAACCCAACCTCCAACCCCCCCCCCGGCTGCCCTGCGTCTCCTGGCCGGAGTCCCTGGTGGGTCAGCCACAGCTTGGTGACAAATGGCCCTCTTCGGACAAGGGTGCTCCCAGGGCCCAGAGGGGTTGAGTGAGTTTTCCGGGTGATACAGAGCCCAGCAGACAAGCTGGTCAGAACCTGGGATGTGGGCTGGACGCTGAGAATTCCCTGCTTCTGGCCACCTGCCTGGGGGCAAGCTTCCCCTTCTTGGAAAGGAGGGTGAGGACCCAGCCCACCTGCCTCCTGGGCCGGGGAGGGGCTGCTGCTGGCCGCAGGGTCCCTGGGGACAGGACGCCTTGCCAGGGACCCACCCTGCTGCAGGTACTGGGTCACACCCTGAGCCTCCCCTGCCGCAGCCGCTCCTGGGCTCGTGGGGAAATCGGAGCCTGAGGCCCTGCCTGGCCGTCTCGGTCTGAATCAGCGAGGCCGGGCAACCTGATTGTATCGCCTGGGCCCCAGGCTGTGCTCTGCGGTCTGCCTGTTTGCACGCGTGCCCTGTACCTCCCTTCGGAGAGGGTGACAAGGGACAGCCTGACCCACAGGCCGTGTCCCGGGCAGGATGCCTGGCAGCTGCCCCTACGTCCTGGTCCCTGAGACGTGCTCGCAGAGACTGCCCCTGCAGCACGTCCCGGTGACTGGGCAGCCCGGGAGGGAGCGAGCAGACCCCAGGCAGGCCTCGCCTTCCAGAAGCTTCTGTGAGGTGAAGCTTTGCGAGCGCCGAGCCTGCCATCGTGCCCACACTCAGTAGGTGCTCAGGTCTGCCCAGGCCAAGCCCCCGAGGCCCAGGAGGACACAAGTGCCTGCAGGGGTGGGGTCCGAGCCCCTCGCAGGGAGTTGTGACTGGGCAGCCGCGAGGCCAGTGAGGCGTGGCGGCTGACACTCCAAGCTCACTGTGGGGCGCCCTGCCTGGTGAGAGGCGTCGTTTGAATCCGTCTGTAAACTGTGGGGTGAAGCCCCCCCCAGATGGGCAGTTTTGGAGCAGGGGGCTGCAGCAGCCTTGAGGGAGGCCCCTGGGTGGATGTGTGCCCACCCCCCCCGCCTCCCGTCTGGGGCTCGGAGCTCACAGGCAAGCCCATGAGGAGCGGTGCCCAGAAGGCCTGGGGACAAGGTCATGTTTGTGTCAGGCGGTGACTCACAGGGAGGCGGGGACCTGGGCCCCCTTCCTGTGTTCGCCCCACTGCCCTCGGGTTCAGCCCTGCCATCGCGGGAAGAAAGTCAGCAGGGCACCTCTCGGTTTTGCTTCTGCAGCTACCGGTGCCCCCTGCTTCCCTCGCGGGGGCCTGGGGGGAGGCTGGAGCCCTCGGCGGGCAGGGCTCCCCGCTGGACGGGGCTCTGTGCCGGCGTGCTGGGGCCGGGGGAGCAAAGACAGCCGGGTCGGCTAGCACAGCAGAAACGCACCGTCTCACCTCCTGGAGGCCGGCGGTCCAGGTGCGCGGGGCGCGTCGGCCGAGCCCCCGCCTGGACTTGGACCCGGCCGTCCCGTGCGTGTCCACACCCTCCCTCTGGGGGCGCCCCCACCCCGGCCTGACACATCGTGACTCGTCAGTCCGCAACCGTCTTCCTTCCAAACGGGCCCATCTGCGAGGGGCTGGGGGTTAGGACTCCAGCGTATTTTTGGGAGTGGTGGATGCAGTTCAGGGCGGGCGGGCACGGCGGCCGGGTGGGGCCGTGGGCTCACCAGCGTGAGGAGGGGTGGCCTCCGTTTTCCCGCGGTACAAAGGAAGGGAAAGACGCCGCCGGCTGAGCTGCGCACCCTGTGGAAGGGGAAACCGAGGCGCCAAGGGCAGTGACCTCCCCAGGAGGGAAGGCCCAGGCCTGGGCCTCCGGGCACAGTGTCCTAGAG
>JAPYYM010004010.1:0-10541 GCA_028534135.1 Potos flavus
AGGAGAAGACTCGGCAGGGACCCTGCCAGAGTCCCGGGTGGGGACCAGGAGACGTGACAGAGGAGGACAAGGCCAGTGACACGGGGACCATGGGAGAGACGGCATGCTGGGAGAGAAGACTGGAGGAGCCCGAGCCGGACGCTCGTGGGGGACACCCTGAATGGCAGACAGACGGTCCAGCAGGAGGGGATCCGTGCATGAGAGGCCAAGGCAGGTCACGCTGGGGGACACGCCCAGGGACATGGCAACAGGAGGCAAGAGACGGACCTCGGGGAAGGAGAAGCAATTGTGAAACGCCTGGAGGCCCGAGCAAAGGTGACATGGCTCCAAGGCCTCAGGCGTGCCGGGCGCTTTGTATCTGCTGCCTCCCCCAACGCCAGGACTTCCCCGCAGAGCGAGAGGGCCACGTCCTCTGTGTAGCTGGAGCAGCGGTGCCCCGAGGGTCAGTCATGGCCCCCGTCCCGCTGTGGGGGGCGGAGCCAGCAGCGGCCCTGCGTCCCACCCGGGCCAAGGCGCACTGGCTGAGGGACCCCCGCTAGGGTCGGAAGCCCGTGTATGCGCTCCTGCAGTCACCAAGCGGAGCCCTGGGGTCGAGAGCCATCAGGGAACCTGTAGGGCCGAGGGCCTCTTTCTGCCCCATTTCTTGGTTTCCCCCCGCCCCCAGACCCCCAGACCGGAGGCGGCACAAGGACGCGTCTTTTCAGCGCCTGGGTTGTTAAAGAGCGTCCGCTGTGACTCGTGGTGCGGCAAGAGTGTGGGTGCCACGTCAACCCGGGGCCCGCGGCCGGGCGCCCAGGGCCCCAGGGCAAAGGGAAGGCTAGGGAGAAAGGGACGAAGCAAAGGCCCGGTATTCCTGAGCTCCAGCCATCTGCCAGGCAAGCCCCGTACCTCGTTCGTACTGTCGCCACAGCTAAGGGGCCCAGGGTGGGGAAGCCACTGAGAGAGGTCACACCCGCTTCACGCCCGCAGTCCCTCAGCGGCCCCTGTTCCTCCGTGTCCCCAGGTCCCGCTTCCTCTCTCACAGCGCCCGCGCTGGGATCCTGCCTTCCAGGCCGTCCCGGCTGTCGCCTGCCACTACCATGATGGAAGGGGTGAAGGCAGGGGTCACCCCGAGGGGCCCCGTTCTGGGGCTCCTGAGTTTGGTCAGGAAGGCGTCCTCTGCTCTGCCAGATTCACTGGCCTCCTCAGATGGAATACGAGGCCCCGGGAGGCATTTGTCATCAAAGTGCAAGACAGCCCTTTCCTCCTTGGCCCTCCTGTGGAGAGGGCAGCCCTTGCACGAGGACCAGGCTCGTGCAACACGGATACGAGGTGCCCAGGACATCCGGCACGACAGCTTGTGAGACCTGCCATCCGGGCCAGAGTCCTGCTTCCAGTCGTTTCTTGCGAGGGTCGGGGGGCAGGGGTGAAGAGTTCGATCGCACCCTCTCCCTGGCCTGCCCTGCTGCCCCGGGCCTTAGCTTCACCATCCTGAACACAGTGAGCTCCTAGCGAAGGGCACGTGTCATATTCTGGGGAGAAGTACATAAATGAGCCCAATCGGAGTGAGCAAAGGGGTCTGCCCTCTGCTTGGAGCACCTTACCTTGGCTGACCTCTACTCAGTGTTCACCATTCTGCCCAGGGCAGCCTCCTCCAGGAAGCAGTTTTGGCCTCCAAGCTCAATCAGCTGTCCCTCCCTCCAGGCAGAATTCTAAGATGACCCCCAGTGACCTGCACCCTTGTGTCATCTCCTTGAGTGTGGGTAGGACCTGCGACTCAGACATCTCACCGCCCTGATGATGTTACCTTATCAGGCAAAGGGGAGATTATCTGGGTGGGCCTCACCTAATCGGGGGAGTCCTTTAAAAGCAGAGGATTTTCTCCACTGCTCTCAGAAGAGGAAGTCAGAGATGCAAAGCAGGAACAGGATTTGATGGGTCCTAGGTGGTCTGTGATGGAGGGCCACGTGTCTAGGGGCTGACAGTGCCCTCCAGCTGACAGCAAGGAAATGGGATCTCAGTCCTAAAGCCACGCTCCTAAATTCTGCCCATAACAAGAAAGAGTCTGGGGGCCAATTCCTCCCCAGAGCCTGCAGGCAAGAATTCCGCCCAACAAACACCTTGATGTCAGCCCTGTAGTACCCTGAGCGGAGAACCTTCCTGAAGCCTGCAGCCCCCTTACCCTCACTGACTTCTCTATAACCTTCCAGATCCTACCAACAGCAGGGGCCTTCTGCTCGGGTTTCCCCAGAGAATCCTCCTGCTGCCTGCTGGCTAAGGAGTGCTTCTGGGCAGGATGCTGACCCTTCCCCTGCCCAGCTGAGACCCTCTCCCCTCAGGGGACCATCCAGCCTCCTCTGCGCTGGCTTGGAGGGAACTGGTCACAAAATCTGGCCACTGGCACCGGTCGAGTGCAGAGGGTAGCTGGGCCACAGACCCAAGTCCCCTCCTCCCGCGAAGCCCAGGGCTCACTGGCAGGTCCTGCCGTCCCCGGGGAATAGGTGAAAAAGCGGGGCACTTCTGGAAGAAACTGGCACCAAACTGGAGAGACCCAATTAAAGGACACTGTTGACTCACGACGTGTTCCCTGTCCCCGGAACGACTGGTTTCAGCTTCCTTCTGTCTTCCCAGGCGGGAGGGAGAGAAGGAACTTGAATGTGGGGGAGGGGATCAGGGCCACATGGGGGCTTGTCTGTGGGCAGAGCTGCCATAATTCAACAGCGATCAGAAACGTGAGTGACGTCTGCAAGGAGGAGGCCCGGTGGTAGAGACAGTTCAGGTTCTCATCTGGAGTGACGTGGCTTTCAATCCCCGCCCCAACAGCGGCCAGGCACGTGACCTCGGGCAGCTCAGGGGACCCTGTGGGCCTATGACATAAACTGGGGATAAAACACCCACCTCAGAGTTGGGATGGGTGCCCAGTCCCTAATGAGCCTGGCATGCAGTAGGTGCTCAATAACGACTAACCACTCTGCCCTCTCAGCGGCTGCTTCACACTATTCGCGAGGTTCTGCGGGGCAATAACCCCGGCCAAGGTCGGGGGGACTCCCGTCACGGCACACCTGCGCTCACCGGCAGCAGAAACGCTGGGCGACTCCGTGGCCACAAACTCCGATCTCCAAGGACAGCAGAGAGCTCTACTGGGAATAACGAGGTGAAGAGGGCTATAACCTGGGCCAGTTATGTGTTCGTTACATGATGTACAGATTGAAAGGGAAGTAGTTTTTTATGAAGCTGGAGAGCGAGAGTCACAGCGCGTGTGAGGAACTCCTGCCAACGGGACAGAGTGGGGCCGTGCGGTGGGTGCCAGGGAAGCTGCCCTCCAGGACAGAGCCCTCGGGGACCGCCGGGAGCAGCAGGTACGCCTACCGCAGTCGCCCAAGCCTCCAGCTGACGGAGCCGAAGCCCAGGGATGGCCACTCACTCGTCCAGCCGCGCGGGGTGGGTAGAACAGCCTGAACTTGGACTCCGGTCCGGGAGGCTACAGAGGTCCTGTGTCTCCACCTGTCCTCGGTTATGAGCAGCCCTACACGCTGACACCTCGTCCCTCCATCGGTGCAGAAGCGCGAGGAGTCACACCCGGGAGACACGGGCTCCGTCAGCAGCACCCCTATGTCAAGGCGGGGGGCCGCACGCAGACAACCCAAGTCACACGTCCCAGGGACGGCCCCGCGGTGAGGGGCCAGCCGGGTCCGCTCCAGGTCCAGGGACCACCACCGCCCACCGTCGTCCAGCTGGGACTTTTCCATTCCGCGTGCTGCCGCTTCTTGGACTTCAGCTTGGACAGGGTGGCTGACCCGCTGCGGCCAAGGGGTCAGAGAGAAAGGCGGCCCCACGAAGGGGCATGGGGCTGGCCGGAGGGTCTGCAGTGTGCGGCCTAGCGTTAGGTGACTCTCCTGCTGGGGGCTGCTGTTAACGAGCAGGACCGTGAGCCCTGGCTTCTAAACTAGCGGGCGTGGGGCTGGACCCACCCCGAAACCTCCACCCGCCCGAACAGCCCCTCTGGCCTCCTCAGCCCCTCCGACCACAGCAGAGCGGCCTGTCGCCGTTACTTGTGGCTACATGGCGCCGGGTTAATTCCGAAGACCACGGAGCCCAAGGGTCCGCAGGGCCTTCCCGGCTCTGCTGCTCCGCGGCTGTGGCCCGTGCCCTCAGCGCCCCCTCGGCGCTCTCCCGCCAGCCCGGGGTGTGAGGGTGCCCGTGCGTGCACGCCCTCTCTCTACTAGCCTCCCGTCCTTCTGTGCATGTACTCTGCATCCACGGACAGCCGAACGAATAACCCTGGGGAGATGGCGGACGGCCGCGAGCAAGGCCAGTCGCCGCCGCTGCCGTGAACTGACCCAGGCCCGGCCGACGGCAGGTAAGGGACCCCGTTGCCAAATCTGCTTGTTTTAATTAAGGGGGAGACTGGCAAGAGCTGTCAGAGTGAAATGAAGAGACTCTAAGCCCTGCTGGTTTGCATGAGAGGCACAACTGAAGATGAGAAAGTTTCCCCGGAAAGCCCCCAGAAGCAGGGTCAGTAGTGATCCTGGAGGACGGACCCCAGCCCCCAGCCTCCAGCAGAGCCTGTGGATAAGGCCGGATCTCACCAGTTGCTTGGACAAACTGTATTTTTTTATATATATATGTATAAATAGTGTTTTTCGTCAAAGGCAGCTGGAACAGCACAAAGGAAAGTGCTCCTGGAGAAAGAATGCGTCCTCGCTTCTCAGGCATCAAAGGACGCCCGCTGTGGTCCTGACCCGGGCTGGGCCTGTGCCCGCCTCCTGGGATCCTCCCCACGCCCGAGGCACCGGAGGCCGCTGGGCCCTTTCACAGATGCACTGACAGGGACAGAGCTCGGTAGCATCAGGCCCCAGGACTCAGCCCCGGGCCGTCTGATCCCCAAAGCCGCAGCCCTCAGGACAGACGGTTCCTCATCTGGATGCCGGGAGGGAGCAGAAGAGAAGCGGGCTTGGCTTCCCGAAAGTCGCTCGGAATGTTCTGCTGAATTCCCATGAACAGACACCAAGGCTCTGAGAAATCTCGGCACACGTGTAGTTTGCTCTGAGAGGAAACGATGTTCTTCCAGGAGGATGCTTCTAATTGGAGACGGTTTACTTTATAAGCTACAGAGTAGGATCCTGCGAACACTCCAGCGTTTTCTATTCTCGCTGCCAGCAGTAAGATGCGGCTCCCTTTGGGGCGTCGGAGGCTTGATGGGAAGCCTGCTGCTGCTTCACACTCTTTCTTTTCTTTTTCTCAAAAAGAGAGAGGAGGACTTGAAGCCTGGAGACCCGGGTTCAAGTCCAGCCTTGGTTCTGAAACCTTGGGCAAGAAGCAAAGAGCTTCACAGTGGGGTCCAGAGAGTCGACCCTGCTGTGAAATTAGGGCACAAAACCCATACGAAAACGGACAGAAAAATACTTTGTAAACTTGAAAGCTCAAGAGAACCCATCTGTGTTAAAAGGTCTATTTGAGGTCACCAGCGAGATCACAGTCCTTATCGTCACCACGCTGTAAGTGCAGGAACCCCGCTGGCCGCAGGGGCGGCTGGAAGGGCTGCTCCCCATCCGCGTTCGTGGAACCCCGAGCTGGTGGGGAGGAAGGGGTGCCGTCGCCAGCTACAGACAAGGACCCCGAGCATGGCTGGCTTCTGCCTTCACCTGCTCTCCCGTGCAGCCCCCATGATCCTCTGTTGACGTTTTATGTCCCGAACTGCTTTTCTTCCCTGTGGACCGCAAGCTCTGGGAGTGCGGGGACCGTATCTGTCATGCTTCCCGCTGCGGCCCGAGTGCGTGAAGCCCTGGGCCTTCGGGGCCTGCGGACGGCACTGTGGGCCGCGGACGGCATCTCTCGGGTCTGTGCCTTCTCCATCAGGGCTTGAATCCGCCCAAGGAAACGTTCTTCTTTCCCCGCTGCCGCCGAGCGGGGCGCTCTGCACACCCCCGGGTGCTGGCTTCGTGGCTGGACTAGGTCGGCCCACTCCCCTTTGGTGGCCGGGCTCCCCAGGGCCAGACGGCCGGCTGTGAGGACGGGACGTGCCAGCGCTACCCAGGCGGCCACGGCTGTCTCCACCCGCTGGATGCCGCCCAGTGGGGGCCCGCCGGCTGGTCTCGGCCCCGTCAACGGCAGTTTTATGGCTGCCTCTGACAGATGGTCCATCTGAACGATGTCCAGGGGTTGCCCGGAAACTCGATCATCAGTTTCTTCTCCCTCTACCCACCCTCTCCAGCCCCTTCTATGGGGAGTCCAAGGCCTTCGTCCAGTCTGGGGCTGGGTACCCTTGGCGCCACGGCTGGTAAAAATACACACCGCCATGTCGTCCATGGGCCATTTCTCCCGTTCGGTAGCACGACGCCTGTTTGCTTGAAACAGCTACCAAATGACACCAAATGCATCCCGAGAGAGGTAAGCGGCAGCTGCCTGGCCCCTCCCTGGGCTTCAGTTGGGGTGTTCCCTTGGGCCAAATGCTCTGGCATCTTTGCCCGCCTGGCTGCCTGCCACCGCCTGTGGGGAACGTGATGTGGGCAAGGCCTTGGGCACCTGCTCCCTCGTGTGTTCAGCAAACAGGGCGCCCACTAGGTGCCTGTACTGTGCTCGGTGCTGGGGATGTTATCAGGGGACGTGGGCGCCATGGGACATGCAGCCAGGAAGGCGTGCAGTGAGAGCGGGGCCTGGGGGAGGCGTGGCTTGGGTGCCCCTGAGGGCCGAGGGAGGGACCAGCCAGGACACAAGGGACTGACACTGGGGACGGTGCAGGTCCACAAACGCGCCGAGGGCTGGGTCAAAAGGATTCTGTCTTTGTCCATTTAGACGGGATTCGTGACGGGAGAGTCTACGCCCCTCCTCGAGGCTACTGCTCCCCACCTACCCTCAGCGGCACCCCCACCTGACGCCTCCCTTCTTCCCACTCCTTGGGGCCGGGGATGGGGAGTGGGCCTGCCACCCTTCCCTCCCGTCACTGCTGAAATGCCACTTCCCCAGGATGACTCCAACTCTGCTGGGTGTCTCCCTGTTTCATTAACAAGAAGAGGGAAGGAAGGAATGTTCCAAGGGCAGCAAATGGCCAGTATCGGGGAAGTGAGCACTGTATGTTCCAGAGATGAGAAGTGCCAGCCCTGGGACCAAAAGCTTCTCCCTTCTAGGACCCAAAGCTTCCATGGCAGCGTCTGCGCCGTCGTCTCCGGCGGACGACGTTTTCTCAGGAACCGTGTGCCAAAGAACGCGCAGCTCCCGCAGTTACTTTGCTGTTATGTGGCTGCCACGCACGGCTGCTATTTTCCATCAGGAGTCACGTACGTGGAATCGGCGGCTGGTCTAGGCCACTGGCGCCCAGAGAGAGCACGACACACGCCCGCGGCAGCCCTCCCCTGGGGGACCTCGGGCCGCAGGCCACGGAAAGGTCATGGGAGCCACGCACCACCACGAGCCCCGGGCGTGCCAAACAGCATCAAATATTTGCTGAATGAATGCTAGTTATTTACCAGACGTTCTGCTGCCATATAACGTGGGAGTCACGGCCCCAGAGCAACCCTGAACGCCGATTCCTAGTAATTGATGGGACAGCCCCGCACAGCACCCCAAGGTTGCCTGGGGGCCCGGGCCAGGCCGCGCAGGGAGCCGAGGGCACTCTCGTTACAGCTGCCGGCTCTAACGCACACGGGGCTGCGGACGGACCCGTCGCGACTCTCACCTGCCCCTGGCCTCAGGCCGTGTTCCCTGGGGTAGGAGGTCCCAGCACCTGCCTCCTCCTGCCTGACCTCAGCCCAGCCATGCGGGGTTCCCACAAGACCCTCCTGGACGCAGCGTGAGGGAGCCGGCCTTGCGGTGGCGGACACAGCCGAGGCAACAGTGTGCCTGGGAGCGGGGGTGGGAAGGGCAGGACAGGCGGGAAAGGCAGGGGGATGCTCCATCTCGGAAGGTCTGCCCTCCACGACGTCCCGGCTGGGGAACCGCTCCCAGTCTGCACAGGAGCATTCCCGGCAAGAGGACAACGTGGGCCGACACAGTTCCGGGGACCCCTCACGGCAGGGCCCTGGGACGCAGCGGTGAGGAGGCACGGAGGGGCCTGCCCTGCCCTCCCCACTGACACTCCTGGGACATGTCAGTGGGGAGGGCTGCCTTCCCTGCCAGCGCACAGAGCTTTCTGCGGCCTTCTGCTGTTGCCTAGACGCTGGGGCTCCTACTGGCCCGGGACCCCAGTGGAGGCGGGTGCGGCCCCCGGGTGCTTGTGGTCTGCAAGGTACGAGGGGGGGTCTCACTTTTCTGCCGCGGCTCACAGCAACACAAACGTACGTCCTTGCAGTCCCGGAGCGCAGACGCGGGAGCAAGTCTCACTGGGCTAAGGTCAAGGTGTTGGCAGGGCCGTGCTCCTTCCGGAGCCCTATAGGGCAGCATCCGTCCCTGGCCTTTTCCAGCCTCTGGGGGCCTCTCACATTCCGCAGCTCCTGGCCCCCTCCTCCATCTCCAAAGCCGGCAACACGGGTCAAATCCTTCTTATCTGGGTCTCTCTGCCCTCCTCTGGGGCCCCCCATCCTTAAGCGTCCTGGTGCTTATCCTGGGCCCACCTGGATCTTTCAATCTTCTTCCTGTACTTTAGAGTCAGTAGGTCAACAATTCCATCTGCAGCCTTGATTTCCTCTGCCACATACGGTGACCTATCCACAGGTTCTGGGGACCAGACTATGAACGTGGGGCGGCTTCTGCCAACCACACGGGCTGGCACACCTTCCCTGGCCGCCCGCCCTTGCTGGGCCCCGTTTCTGCCCCGTTCCTCCCGAGACGCCTCCTTGCCTGCAGGGGAGGCCTACCCGTGAAGTCGGCCAGCACAGAAGTGACAGCACTAAGAACCACCGCCTGCTGAGGGTGGGCTGTAATCCGGTCTCCTCTACCTCATGCACCCCCAGTGCTGTGCCCAGGCCTCGCCCTCCCTGCCAGGCCACGGGCACCTCACGGGGGCAGGCAGAAGCCCCAGAATTCACCTCGCTCACAGTAGGGAGTTGAGGGAAGGGATCCCCCCGTGCAGGCCCCAGGGAGATACACACAGCAGGCCGGCGCCCCCCCCCCAAGAACTCACTGGCCGGCGGGGACCCAGGCTCTGCACCACCCCCAGGAAACGGGGCAAGTTCTAGAACAGAATCAGGCACTGAGGAGGAAGCCTGCTGGGGTCGCCAGGGAAGGTTTCCTAGCACTGGAGACATTAAAGCCTGGACAGCAAGAGCCAGGGGGAGCCGTGGAGGCACCGGGGAAGGGGAGCCTGGCTCGGAGCAGGGAAAGGAGCAGGTTTCCCGGAGGCCGGTCCATATGAGGCCTGCACTGGAAACCAGAAGTCTGGACTGGATCCTTCTGGCCACCGGACCTATGGTTTGAGAAGATCGTTCTGGTATTGACCTGACCAGGCTGCAGCCTCTCCCGACAGCTGCAGGGAGCATTCGTTTTACGCCGATTGAAACAGGGCCCCCGCTTGGCCTCGGAGCTTTTCCTCCTCCTCCCGTGGGAGGAACAGTCTGGGCCGAGGGCATCCGGCCTGCCGCGACTTGCTTTAAAACCTCTGCTACCGTCCAGCTCTGCGCGGAGAAGCCCTCCGACCAGGCGACGCGCAGAGTGAGCAGCACGAGTCCAAGGGAGGAAACCATCCGCTTCCACCGCCTGTCGGAGCAGATCCTGGCTTCGATCGCACAGATACCCCCCACGGACACCGGCCTCACAGCAGCCTTGACAAATAAACACAATCAGCGGGCGTTCCATCACATTTGTAAATTGAATCAACATCGTCTCTTGCCTTCTTGCCAGGGCCGTGATCACAGCTCCCCTAGCACCAGGAGGCAGGGGGCCGGCTCGGACGCCGGGCAGACCCCGGCAGGGAGGCAGTCGGAGCCGGCCCCGGCCCACCGCGGCAGGGTCCTCCCAGGGCGCAGCACCCGGGAGTTCACGGCCCCGCCCATCAGCTTGTCAAAGTCACCGCCTCCGGGAGCACGTGTGCGCCCGCGGGCTGATACCCCGTACTTGCCCACTGAGTCTCCCCACGGAGCACCTGCCCGGACAGGCCCGGGGACAACAGGTCTCAACCAACCTAATGTCCTATCGTCCTGTCGTCCAGCAGGTGGGTGTGAGCTTTTCATTTTATGGCTGAGGACTCCCAGGTGGCTGGTCCTGCCCCCGCCCGGGCCTGGACTGCAGGCAGCTGGAGACAGGACGGTCTGTCCCCTCCCTGCGCCACACCCGGTGCCCAGCACTGTGAGCATACTGAGTCAGGGAAGGAACAAGCAGCACACCGCAGGGACTCACGTATCTGTGCGATCAGCGGTCCCGAGGGGCAAAGAGGGCAGAGATGGGTGTCCTCAGGCCAGAAATGAAAACCCAAGGCTCAGAGAAGTGAACCAGTGGGGCCGGGTGGTGGCAGGGCTGGGACTCGACTGGCTGTCTGGTCTTCCAGTTCGCTGCTCTGACTCCTAAGCACCTGCAGCAGGTGGAAAGGGCCTGTTGAAAGGTCCACAGTGCACTGGGTTAAGGTAAACCCCTGAGAATTTCTGTAATTGTTAGCAGGCGCGGGAGGCAGAGGAAGTCCCTCCCCCAGAGCC
>JAPYYM010004011.1:0-10541 GCA_028534135.1 Potos flavus
CCTTAAGGCAATGAATACATTTTTAATAAATTGCATTTGAAATAAATAAATAATAGTGGTTCATTACACTGGGACTTTTTTCATCATAGAATCAAAGTGAATTAATATTTAACATTGTTTTAAGTCATTTAAACATGAATTTTATGGGTTTTTTTTTCTTCTAAAAATGGCAGTACATACTATGAAATGTTCCTGTTAGAAGACTAATTTTAGATATTCAGTTGAGAATAACATTTAAGTAGAAAAATTTTCTGAGAGCATGTTTTTTTTCAAATTATTTATGTTATGAAAATCCACTACCACTTATTTATATTTGTGTCCATTGTATGTTTTAAGCCAAAAATTCCATTATTTTTCTAATTTGTCAAATAAAAAAATCCAGTGTACGTGTAATACAAGGCACTAGAATTTTAATGAGATTAAAGATACGTATTTGAATTACTAAAGATTAAAAAGTTAGCGCCAGTTTTTACAAAACTCTTCTTAGGCGTCAGCAAATTTTTTAATTCTCTTTCAAGATAATACATACGCTTCTTATATCCCCCCCACCTTTGGAGAAACAATTTTGGCATAGTTCCTAAAGTAAGAATGAAGTAGATATAATGTGCATTCTAAAACATTAAGATGGGCATATCTTCAGCAAATGGATTTGGCATCTGAATACCAAAGATTCTTTAATTGCTTATTAACAACATTTAAACCATCTGATTACTGCGCATTGTAAAGTTATTTTTAAAATCATTTTTTATAGCAAGGAAAAGTGCTATAACTGTCCACTGAAGATCATTAAAGTAACATTGGGTGTAAATTTTAAATAGACTTATCCTGTGAAATAGTGTATATTATATATTATGTACATATATAATAAAGAAGTTTCAATATTAAATATGGGCAAAATTAGAGAATGGGTTCCTTTTCTGCTTAAGGAACTATCAAGTCAGTCGTTGTGGGTGTGTGTGCCTATGCAGTGTTACTTTGCAATACCTTTATCATACATTCATGAAAAGCCATATATTTCCCCTTATAAGGAATACAGACATATCATTTTCAGTGCTTGCAAAGTCAGGTTTTGCTATAGAATTTTAGAATTCTATATCCTACACTTTTGACTAGATGCTCAATTATCTTCAAATTTGAGTCCTTAAAAGCAGACTCTTTCTTACTGATACATAAAAATTACTAGAGTTAGCATTCTTAAAGAATTTCTGGGAAGTGTCACCTTTCTTTTTCTAGAACTTTTTGTCCACATAAATCCATGCAAGTTGGCAGTCACCTGAAAGTCATTGATGTGTATGGACTAACCCCCTGCATGCAGAACTATAGGTATCGATCGGCAAGTCCAAGGAACTCCTCCTTTATGTGGTGAGTCTGGACACAGCGTGCAACTTAAGTTCGTTACATAAGGACATTTAAATCTACTCGGAGTTTTGTAGAGTGAGGGAGGCAGAGGGACATACAATAAGGGGGACAAGGAGGAAGGCTGTGGAATCAGATGGTCCTGTTGTCAGTCTTATTCATGATCATTTTGTGTTGTAAATTCTGAATAGGGTATTTTCCCTCACTCTGCCTCAGTTTCCTCTTACATAAAATGAAGATGGTAGTGTGTATTTCATGTGGTGGTTGTGAGTATTGAATAATTCAATACATGTAACCCGTATTCGGTAACTAGTGCTTTCTCAGTGCCCTTATTTACTCGGATGAGGAATATAAAGATTTGTTAAAATAGTTGAATAAACTGGGAAAATCATTTTAAAGTAAACGAGCTAAACAGACATATAAGGTAAGATGGCATGATTCTCACGGACCCTTAGATTTACAGGAAGGTAGATTTTCACTTCAATTTGGAAAGTATAAGAAAGCTTGGTCAGCCATTTTTTCTACAGGTATCGATGTCATGAAAGGCATGAACCAAAGTCTCCTTGATAAAAGACTTACTAGTCCTGGGATGTATTGTGGTGTTGAGGCAGCTGGGGAAGGGCCTATCTCAGAAGGCACCCTCTGAGTCTTGTGGACCTCTCTCCAACCCACCCATGTCCACAGAGAACAGTGTCAAAGTTGAGGAGAGACATTCTCAGTGGGGATAAGAACAGTTGTGAGAATTAAATAAAACAGTGCAAATAAATCACTTAGTGTTGGTGTAGGATAAACAATTCATGTTGACTGTGTAGCTACTATCTTTGTCATTTACCTTACAAATTGCCTTAGAAATTAGAACAGAAAGACACGTAAGAAAGACACTTCTCTCAGAATTCCTGAAGGACAGACAAGTGATATCAAGTAAGACTTTCCAGAAAAGACAAGAACTTTAGTTGAATTTTGTAAAACTCGTTAAAGTCATGTGACTAAGATATAGAAGCATATTCTGGGCCCAGGAGTAAGGTCTAAAACCCCCACCTCTCTGAGCTTTTTAGGTTTGCTGATTTCTATGATGCCTTACCCTGTGCAAGAGCTCAGCAGATGCTCTTGGGTGAACACATGTCTGAATGGATACATTCCCTGGAATGGAGAACAAGTTTTGACTTATGAGTCGCGTCAATGGAGAACAAGTTTTGACTTATGAGTCGCGTCGTCCTTTCTGAGAGCTAGTCAAGTTTCAGGAGCTACATCCCTTGTGGAGACAGAGAGGGAAGATCGCCTGGATAGTAGCTCAGCTGGTTTTCAGGCTGGCCGTTCCATTTGATCCCCAGGCACCCACACTGCTCCCTATAAATGTTATGCATGTGAGCAGCCATCTCAGCCCACAGCCCAGTGAGTAGCACTGGCCACACAGTGGTTTTCATATATTAATTGTTGTCTGTAAAGACCTGTAACTCTGAAAGGTGGGAAACCCCTCATAGCCTTGGAAGGTCTGTGTCATTATATTGGCTATTTTAGAAAAGCGATTCTGACATTACTATTCTTATGACTCATTTTAATGTCTGCATTTTCCTTTTGTAAATTTATTGAGATATGAGTGTCTGCTTATATAGCATTTATTTTAAATTTTGTAATATCAGAATGGACCCTTGCTGCACTAGAGAAACTGCCTCTGGCTGTATTCCACTCATCTGATTTTTTTTCTCAGCAGCTGGACTGTCTATCGATCTGGTCACCTAAGGTGAAGAAAAAAAACAAGCTCAACAAAAATTTATTCAAAGCTCCTGTGATCACTTTTTCCCTTTTCGTGGCAGCAGGAGGGCAGTGGGGGAGGGGATATTTCTCCCTCTTGTGGGGGAAAATGAGAAATTCACAGCCACACACAATTTATGTAGGTCATGCTACTACTGAAAGGAGAAAAGTCTATATCCATTTCCTATAAAAAGAAAGCAACATTGGCCCACTCCAAAATTTAGCCTTTTGTCTATTTCAAAAACACTTTATTAACTGAAAATCAAGCTCTGGCTATCATGTCATACCGAACAGTAGTATTTTGCACAAATGAAACAAGAAAATTATGTAAAATACACAAGTAGTTTACAATTCCGTGGCCAAATTTCTTGACAAGCGAGGACATTACTGGCATGGGTTGCCACTGATTTTGAATAAATCAAAGTTACAAAGTGATGAGAAAAATAAAAACATTTGACAATTACCTAAAGCTATGGTTACTAAATACACTAGGATGAGATAGTTTTGGAAAGTGGATTTTAACCCTTATATTTTAATTTGTATTGTTAAATATTTTGCCATTCTTTCATGTAAATACAATATTCATCAAGTGCTAACTAATAATACATTCATGACAAAAATTAGAAACGTTATTCTCATGGCATTTTGGCTTTATTTTGTTAAGTGTCGCCTCTGTGTATTTCTTTTTCCTTGATATAAGCTATTTTGGATAAAACAAGATTATGTTCATTCTCTTCAAGTGGAATCTTTAGCTTTCTCTCAGACAATGGGGTTGAAGGTCATGACAGAAGACAGTGGAGAAATATATATGTGAGTGGAAAGCACCAGAGGGAAAGCAAGGGAGACAAAGGGCAGGAAATTAGGGTGGTCAGAGGCGTAGGAGCAGACAGAGAAGGGCATGGGATTAAAACAGATAGCACCCAAGTGGCCTGAGAGCACAATCATGAGACAGGGTGGGCCAGAGAGCACCTCAGGAAGGCTAAAGGCACGCGCTGAAACTCTGACTTCGAACCTGAAAAAGGATTCTAAGGAGAAGCAAAAAAGAGAACTTTTCTTACAAACTCCCGATTAGCACCCACTTGTCCATCATTCTTACCCAATGACCTCTGCCCTTTCCTACTTTGCAGCAAATGTAAAGGCCCTCAGGAGTAAAGATTCTCTCAGCTTCAGAAGTAAAGGTTCCCCCACTTTCCCCCAAACCTCAAACACGTCTCCCCACCAATTCCTCATCTTTGTCAGCAATCTCTCTGTCTCGTGCTGCTAATCCCATTAGCTCCTGTTGTCTCTAAAGTTTTATTCCGTTGATCTTAGGGTCTTTTTTCTACTGGCAATTTTTTTTCCTCCCTCACCTGTTCCATTAGCATAGAAATGTGATCCAATCTCACAAAACAGTAGTTAAAAGAACCAAAGACAAAAAAAAAAAAAAAAAAAAAAAAGACCCAAAGACAAAAGCACAGTGGTATCAAGTTTGCTCTGCATCTTTCCCCTTTAGCTACTAGTGGGAGTGAGCTCTCTTCTGGTGTGGGTGTGTCGTTGGGAGTGGGCACTCTAGGTTGCCTACACAACATACTGACCCTCCCTTGTCTTCCCTGATAGAAACCTAATTTTGTTCAGTTCCCCACCTGACCCAACCTCAGGTAAATTTTGTTTAACAGCACCTTGATTTTTTTGCCTGTGATTTTTATCAGTCCAGGGTACATTTTGTGTCTAAGTTTGCCTAATAAAACGGACAGATTTGACCTTTAGTCCATGGTTGTAGGTGGGCTTCTCTCTAGTCTCTTTCTGGAATGTAAATATACAAACTTGTACCCACAATCTGTGTTCAAGCTATGGGGGAACCAGTCTGAGGATGAAGCTTGCTGAAGATGGCCAAGATCATAGCAAAGATTGATTACTTTCAAATTTCAGATTACAAATCGATTTCAAAAACTGATTACTTTCAAATACTGATTTCAGTAATCCTGGAGCCTGTTTTCCCTCTGAATTTCTGTTATGCAATATCATAAGTCAGTTCAGGCAAAAGCTAATTTGAGTTGGGTTTCTGTTGCTTTCATCACAAAGCACCCTAATTTGCTTGTAGGTCTACTGGAACTGATTTTTTCACTTCTTAATCAGTCCTCTGCCTGTTCTCCCAAAGAAACAGCCCTGGCTAAGAAGAATGGTGAATTTTTAGTAGGTCCCACGTAGAGCATTTCCTTCTGTTAACTGATTCCTCGTCGACGCTCCTTGCTTCTTGAAATACTACTTTCTATTGGGATTTTTAACAATATATTCCTGATATTTTCTTAACCTTAAAATGATTGTTTCCTTTAAGCTATTCTGTAGTACAGCACTCCTACCAAAGTCCAAAGCTGCAACTCAGATTTTCCATTTGATATCTCTCCTTGGGTGGTTTTTAGTATCTTAAAGTAGTCCTATCCAGGGTGCCTGGGTGGCTCAGTGGGTTAAGCCTCTGCCTTCGGCTCAGGTCATGATCTCAGGGTCCTGGAATCAAACCCCGCATCGGGCTCTCCACTCAGCGGGGAGCCTGCTTCCCCCTCTCTCTCTGCCTGCCTCTCTGCCTACTTGTGATCTCTTTCTCTCTGTCAAATAAATAAATAAAATTTAAAGTAGTCCTGTCCAACATGGAATTTTCCACGCTCCCTCTCCTTGCTCTGGATCTCAGATTTTATCCTTCCGTGTTAACTATTTTACTGACCGCTCAGTTTCTCATGGCACAAACCTGTCATCCTAGATTCTTCTCTCTCTGCCATTCCAAGTGTTTACTAGATATCTAGGTTAATTAAAAGCTTCTCCGTGAATTCATTCCTCTTCATCCCTACTATTTCTGCTCAAGATGAAACTGTATCTCTTCTCTAGACTGTTACAATAACTTATAACTTGCTCCTAGCCTCTGTTCTTATTCCCCTGAAAGAGATCCTTCATCAAGTTGCCAGCCAGAATAAATTTTAAAAATTAAAATGTGATTACGTTAGCTCCTCTGCCTCAAAAACTCTTCATTAAATGCCACTTCCTGTAGTATAAAGGAATGACCCCCCGATGTCATACAACTCTTGCTGTTACTTTTGACTAGGCTTCATTTCTGTCCCTCACATGCTTTGTCACCGCCATATTAGCCATACCCAACTATCCATCTTGATGCATTACTCTTAGTTATTTTCTGTGTTTGCAATACTCTCTTCCTTTTGGTCCAATTAATTAACTGTTTCTCACATCTAATTTTAATTCTGTGAAGTCTTCTTCTAAGCATATTTGTTCTCCCTTCTGATCATCTCTGTTCATTATAAATATGTATAGTACAGCATTTAACGCACTGTATCACGTGTGATTATTTACCTGTCTTCTCCCATACTTCAGGTTCCTTCAGGAAAATGACAGTCGTGTTCATCACTGGATCTCCCCTATTTTTATAAGTAACTGGTAAAAGTGTACAGTTTTTGTTTTTTTTTTTTACAACCGTTCTGTTAATCTCAATAATTTCAAAGTGTCCATCTGCAATATCTTCCAAAGGGAAGAGAAAGGACTTTTATCTCACAGACCAATTCTAATCAGTATATCGTAGCTGCCTGGAACGTGTATAGAGAAATGTTCTGAAACTATACTCAAGTTCAGCTTGAGGGTATCCTGATTAATTAGCATGAGAGCATGCTTGAGGGCATGAGAACTCTTGCGTCATACAGGTTTTACTCCATAAGGATAGTTAATGTTTTATATAGACTGCCAGTCTCTAACCAGAATTTTATTAAATACTGGAATCAGGAGGGACACATAATTGCCTTGAATGTTGAGTTAGAACAACTTTAGAGATCATCACTTTGTTTTATATTAAAGGAATCTCAGATGCAATGTGGAGAAAATATTTTTCCTGGGATGATACAGGTAGTTTAGAGCTCAGTTTTCCTAATGCCCAATTGAAACTTATGCTACGGTTGCCTATAAAATAAATAAAGAACTAAAGACAGTATCCTACTGGAATCCCCAAAACCTCAAACATGCATCATATTCTTAGGATTGAAAAAGTGTAGGGGCGCCTGGGTGGCTCAGATGGTTAAGCATCTCCCTTCGGCTCAGGTCATGATCTCAGGGGCCTGGGATCGAGCCCCACATCGGGTTCCTTGCTCAGCGGGGAGCCTGCTTCCTCTTCTCTCTGCCTGCCTCTCTGCCTATTTGTGATCTCTCTCTCTGTCAAATAAATAAATAAAACCTTAAAAAAAAAGTGCATAGATACATCTGAATGTAAGAATATTCAATAGTCCTGTTCTTTTTTCAAGCAGAGACATAACTGCTCTACCTTCTAGTGTGATAGGTATGAATTATAGGAGTCGCTAAGGACTGTATTACTAGCATCTGTGGTTGAGGAGGACAATACACAGTTCATTAGATGTAACTCCTAGCGCTAAGGCAAGCTCTCAGTTTAGCTTCATCAGTAAGGAATTGTTTGATCTTGGGGATAGTTCCTCATTTCTCTTTGCTTCAGTTTTCCACTTGAAAAGTCCTGATCTCATAGGCTTGTTGCTTATAGTCTGAAAATACATGCAACAGGCTTGTTAAGAGACCTTAGTTAAAAATACCAGCTATTAACCTGATTTTAAGAGACCGTTCTCCATGGGTTTATTGTGTCTCCGCCTGTCTTGTGAGCAGACATCACCTGCCTTGGTTCTGGACTGACTTTTCCAGGATGTCCTGTAGGTCACTGGTTTTGGAAAACGGACATCATGTCTCCATGTAGAGCAGAAGGCAGGTTTGCTTACTTCCCATTGTAAAAGATTCAGGTTCCCTAAGCTCAGGGATTCTTTCTAGGAATACAGCGTCTGCATGTGTAGAGGGCACTAGGCCCTCTTTCCATTTTCCATCCCCCTGTGGGAATTCAGGTTCAGGGAACCAGATCAGATGCTGATACATAAGCTACTGCTGTTCTTATGAGTGATAAGCTGTCCTTTGTTTCTGACCTGGAGGCCTGTCTTTCTGATCGCTGTCTTTAAGCTCCGGCTCACTAACCTCTTAGTTTACAGGGGTGGTAAAGTCTCAGACCCTTCCCACTTGACATCTGAATTCTGTTTATGTTAGTAAAGTTAACTGTAAACCTCTGTTGATTTTAAGGAGTTGTTGTTTTTTTTTTTTTCCCCTTCAATGGAATGAATATTTTTCCCCAGTAAAATGATCATTAATTTGAATTTTAAAATGAGCATCTTTAATAGCAGAGACCCAGGATCAGCCAAAGATTTCACAGACTTTTTCAATCCAATTATTTGTTCTTGATTAAACGAGGGGATAGTTAGAAGCTAATTCAGCTATTTTGAATTTTCATTTCTGTTGTAGGTGTTAAGTACCATGACAAATTATCTTAATAAATATCTCTACTTTGTGTAATGTCCTTCTTCAAACTATCTATTGATCTAAGCACTACTCTTCAGCCTCAACTCCTCAGTGAACATAAGGCTTTCCAGATGCATGGTAAACATACCATTCTGTGACATTTTGTTTAATCATCTGAGTTACTCATTAAGAACTTGCCATACGGTTTCGTATATTCTCTATACCATTTCTTAAATCACAGGGTACAGAATGGTAAGGGGCATTTAAAAACAAATATAAATTATATGTATAATTCTAACACATTCTAGGCAATCAATGATGAATATTATAAACATGTTCACTCTAAATGTTATATAAAATTATCTATGGTTAAATGCTTCTTCTTTAAAAAAAAAACAACTAAAATTTAAGAGTTGGACACAATAAAAAATCCTGGTTCTTTTTCCTTAAGATTGTAATTCCAAAATATGAATGCAAAAAGAATAAAAATAACATACTCAGCTCCTTGATTTAATTACTTTTGAATGCTTACTCATCACAAGTGAGAATCACAATAAATGTCACCATTCAGTAAAATAGGAAAGAAAATATCTTTATTCTAAACTTGGTTGTACTCTTAGGTTTACTATGGATGAAAGACTGCATTTAAAACTGGTGCTAAGACCCTGGGGCAATAAAAACTCTAGAGACACCTTGGAGGAACCTCCATGAAGCTAGAGTTTTATTAACTTAAGAAGTAGACAATGACATTTTGCCCCAAGCTGCTTCCCTGAGGCTACTCTTTTGGCTATGTTGCAATAATAGCACCTTCATATCTAAAACCAAGAGCTGGGAAGCTCTCAGCCCTGTTGCTTACAAGCATTTCTCACTGGAAGATAAACACAACCCTCGGCCTTTCTCCTAAGGGGTATGTCACAGTATGAGAAACATAAGATGCCCTACTCCTGTGCCTGCCGAATGACGGATTCAGAGTCCAAGACAAGAAGGGAAATCTAGATCACTAAGTAGCTTCTAAATGGGAGTCTTCAAAGGTTGTGATGAGGAAGCAAAAGGCTAGCTGAGGACAAAGCAGAAGCTGGCACCCTACCCACTCCCCCCACACCCCCCGCCCCAGCCTTGTGATACGTGTGACATTCCTCAGGCACTCCTGGCTTCCCTAAAGGAAGAACAAATGATTAACTAATAGAGATCACAGTCCCGCAGGACTGGAGTCTCCCTCAGCTTACAAATGTCCTAGTGATTTACAATAGCCTAACTTCCAGAAAACTCCCAACTGTCTTCATGTTGGTACCTCATTAGAGAGGGAAAAAAAAAACAAACCCAGCTTGGCTGGACAGTAACCAGGCCTCCATTATCCTGAGAGTCTTCTTTACCATATGACAGCCCTTCTAAACACCCCCTTTTGTCCTCACCTCCCCAACTCCTGAATATATAATCAGCCACTCCTCGGGATCACAGGGCAGCAGCTTTTCTGCCCAGGGGTCCTGTCCCTATGCTTTAATAAAATCACCTTTTTGCACCAGAGACATTTTAAGAATTCCTTCTTGGTCCTCGGCTCCAGACCTCACTTATATTCTAAAACTTCATCAGTTGCAAGCAAAGTTTTCTTAAATTCATGAAATAGCAACTCTCTCCTCATCATGCTGTTCTAGATAATGTATGTTCTTAAGAGCTTGATATACAAAGATAGGGATTCTGAAGAGTTCATAATCCCCCTTTATCTGGTTTTCTTATCAATCTTTATGGAATAAATTTCTTTTATAAAGAACTTATACAGAATTTACCTAGGTATAATGTTATAGCTGAGGTATCTTTTCTTTAAAAAGAAGTGATGTTATAATCAGTGTCAAAAATCGAAGTAAACTTCAAGCCTTTGCCACACACCTTATGAAGAGGAGGTGTGGCAAAAATCTTTCCGGAAAATAAAGACTAAAAGAGATATCTTTAAATAGTGACAGGAGGGAGGAATGCTATGTGAAAACATCCTGGAAAGTTAATTACTAAAGGAATTTGGTGCATTAAGATTATCAAGGTATGTATTAAAAATTTATTTACTAATTTTTTTCTCCATGTTTAATGTGATGACTTTACAGAAATATTACTAAAAAAAAAAAAAA
>JAPYYM010004012.1:0-10540 GCA_028534135.1 Potos flavus
TTTCATGAGTGTTCTGTAGTTCCTCGAGTACAGATCCTTTACTTCTTGGGTAGATTTATTCCCAGGTATCTTATAGTTCTTGATGCTATTGTAAACGGAATGGATTCTCTAATTTCCCTTTCCATATTTTCATTGTTAATGTATAGGAAAGCAACTGATTTCTGTGCATTGATTTTGTATCCTGCCACACTACTGAATTGCTGTATGAGTTCCAGTAGTTTGGGGGTGGAGTCTTTTGGGTTTTCCATATAAAGTATCATGTCATCTGCAAAGAGAGAAAGCTTGACTTCTTCTTAGCCAATTTGAATACCTTTTATTTCTTTCTGTTGTCTAATTGCTGTCGCTAGGACTTCTAGTACTATGTTGAACAAGAGTGGCGAGAGTGGGCATCCTTGTCGTGTTCTGATCTCAAAGGGAAGGTTGTCAGCTTTTCCCCATTGAGTATGATATTTGCTGTGGGCTTTTCATAGATGGATTTTATGAGATTGAGGAATGTTCCTTCTATCCCTATACTTTGGAGAATTTTAGTCAGGAATGGATGCTGAATTTTGTCAAATGCTTTTTCTGCATCAATTGAGAGGACCATGTGGTTCTTCTCTCTTCTCTTATTGATTTGTTCTATCACATTGATTGATTTGCGAATGTTGAACCACCCTTGCATCCCAGGGATAAATCCCACCTGGTCATGATGAATGTGCTGAATGGTCATGATTTAATGTGCTGTTGGATCCTATTAGCTAGGGTCTTGTTAAGAATCTTGGCATCCATATTAATCAGGGATATTGATCTGAAATTCTCCTTTTGGATGGGGTGTTTCTCTGTTTGGGGATCAGGGTGATGCTGGCTTCATAGAAAGAGTCTGGAAGTTTTCCTTCTGTTTCTATTTTTTGAAACAGTTTCAGGAGAATAAGTAGTATTTCTTCCTTGAATGTTTGGTAGAATTCCCCAGGGAATCCGTCAGGTCCTGGACTCTTGTTTTTTGGGAGGTTTTTGATCACTGCTTCAATCTCATTGCTGGATATTGGTCTATTCAGGTTGTCAATTGCTTCCTGTTTCAGTCTTGGAAGTTTATAGGTTTCCAAGAACGCATCCATTTCTTCTAGGTTGTTTAACTTATTGGCGTATAGCTGTTGATAATAATTTCTGATGATTGTTTCTATTTCCTTTGGATTAGTCGTGGTCTCTCCCGACAAGGAGAATTCTGATCTCTTGGTTGAGTAGAATCATTACCTTATTACTGGGTGGAAGCAATTCTCCTTTAGAACGAAGACCCGAGGCAGCAGAGTGTAGGGTCATGGTGACAGTTATAATTAGCAGCAGGTCACCAGGAATATCAGTGAGTGGGAATGTTCCTAATTTCACCTCTAGATTCCTGGACCCACAAATGCTGGCTACAGGAGAAACACCACCAGATACTAGAAACAGATGGAGTGCAAGTATCACCTCCTGGAAACTGTTGCCCCCACCCCACAAGGTGTTGTCCCATACCTGGCACAGTAACTGCCTTCCAGAGGACATTCATCCATTCATTCAAGGCAGCTGTGTCAGGATGGTGGGGAATATGGTAAACCCAGTGAATCCCATGGATATGGGCACACTGCAGCCCTTCAACTGATGTGAAATACGTACATTGGACAGAAACTTCCCTGAAGTACTAGACAGTGGGTGATGCATCCTCTAAGCCCAAGGGTAATACTTTTGGAGGAAGCATTACAGTCAAAGAAAGCAAGTCCCTATCTAGGTAAAGGTCTGTTCCAACAAGAATGGAGCTATACTTACCATGATGGAAGAGATCTAATGTAATTAATCTGCCGCCAGGCTCCTGGCTGGTTCCCTAGGGAAGGGTTTCAGACTGGGAACTTAGGGTTGGTCTCTGCTATTGGCAAATTGGTCCTCACAAGTGGCCATAGCCAGGTGAGCATTAGCGATTGGACATCCATAGTGATTAGCCCATGAATAACTACCCAATTTGCAACATGAGCACTTTGCTATGAAGCCCACAGGACAAGTTCAAGAGTAGATGGACAAAAAGGCTGACCACTGTCCCCAGACATGTCACATTATCCACCTGATTATTAACACCATTTCCATTTGAGGACACACTACGGTAGACATTTTCATAGAACACAAAGAGCGTCCAGATCTATGTTCACTTGGGGTGTTCTACTCACATTTTCTCTTCCACAAATGTCCTCACCAATTTTCTTATTGTGTCCTTCCAACACTGACCATCCACCCAAACTATGAGTCAGAGCCCATAGGTTAGTTTAAACCCACCTCTGTCCTCTGTGTCCAAGTGAAAAATACTAAATACTCTGCTCAAATGCTACCTTAATGGAGAATTTTCCTGCACCTGTTTTATAGAGGGGTGTCCCATTGAGGCTGCAGTAAGATATATTATTAACTATCAGCGTTGCCTGCATATAATATAGGAACCTCTGTAAACCAGCCGTATGTTTTTCCATCTATATTAGCTTGTCATCAGATTATCCCCATTGGGCCATACCTGTGTGTGACAGACCAAAGGCAATGTAGCAGGGGTTGGAGGTTATGGACATCTGGCTTCTTCCTCATGCAACTCACCTGTTCCTTCAGGACCTGTTGAAGCCCGATCTCAAATTTATCTCCTCTGTCTAATGATAGACAGTTGCTGTGAATGCCCAATTCCATGGCATGGTTGTTCAGTTGGCACCCAGTCCTTGTAGGGAGTCTGGTCACATGGTGATTTAGTGATTAATAAAGAACACACAGTCTCTGTTAAGGTTCAGTAGCAAGTCAATGTGTTTGCCAATGGGAGTTTTCTCTTTATACATATGTTTAAAAAAAGAGGGGGGTAAGCTGCCCTTCTATTTCAGTTGCAGGAACTCCATAATTAACTGATACCAATGTCCACGTTCAAATGAGCCTGATTATTAATTTGGTCCTGCTATTCACTATGGTAACAACACCCAACTTAAAATTTCTGATGAAATGGGCCTGCATGCCTCCTAACTACATGAAGACCCCATTAATAAAAACTTGCTACACAATTCAGAGTTCAGAATCTCTAGAAAATATACTTGTATATACTATAAATTTGTAAAAATATATGTGTATATACTGTAAATTTATATATATATGAATACATCTAGAGATATACACACAGCAGACACAATTAGTATATATGTGCACACACACTCACAAGTATATTCATATATATGTATGTGTATAAATATATGATATAAAGGAGTGTGGGACAGGAATTTGATGTCATGTGGAAACACACACACACAGGTGAGCCACAGAGAAGCCACAGTGACTGTCCCCTACAAAAGGGCTCCCATTTCCCACTCAGTTTGCAGGGAGGTTCACACAGGACTCCTCTTGTGACTCACCTTCCCTGGAAACATGCAGCATGACCATTCTAACACATCAAACCTGTCACTGAGTTTTTAACCTATGGGAAAATATCACCTTGATCACAGACACCTAAGGTCCTCACTGTCCCTGAATCCTCAGACAAAGCAGACTCTTCCCCACAGGGACTGACTCCAAATACTTCAGTTCTTGTCCCTTCTTGCCATCCTGACAGCAGCACCACAGTCCCCTCTGCAGAGAAGGCTCCTCCAGTCTCTCCCCACACACTACCTGCCTGTCATTTTGTCTGAACTCACTTCATTTCATGCACATCACACAATACTGCACATTTTCCCCTCTTGTTATTTTATTAATTGATTCGTTTGTGTTAATTATTATCCTAGGTAGTCAGGAAGATTTTAATGCAATACATGCCCATCTCAATCAGAGGCATGAACAGTCAGGTGTTTATTTTTCTCCCACAGAAATAAGTCTGAAGTCAGATGGTGGTTCTCACCAATTCCATAAGGTCCCAAATCTTCTCACTTTCTCTCCCACCATCACTACTATGGATGTTTTTCTTTTCCTTGTTGTTGACAACAGACCTCAGGATACCTGTGGCAGCTCCAGCTATCTCAGCCAAGTACCGGAGCAAGAGCACAGCGTAAATCTAGTCTGCTTCTTTCCTTCACAAGAGCAAATGTCCGCCGAAAGATCCCCAGCCACATAACACATTCATTGGCCAGTTTTGGGCCATGGGGTCAATGCTGACCTAGTGGCACCTGAGAATAGCCATAGTGTGACTTCTAAATTAATATAGAAGACAAGATGCAGGTAGCGGGGTTTGGAGTCTATACGCTGTATCAACAAAGCATGTATGTCCACTCTGCTGCTCCAGTCCCAAGAAGGAAACTCTGACATAGTGACTGTGTCTTGTTCACACTAATTTCCAGAATGGAATATCTGCCAGAACAAAGTAGGTCTGAATAAATGTTTGTTAAGTAACATTTCTCCTGTCTCTGACTTGGAAGCAATAGTCACTTCTGCCCAGGTTGGTCCTGCACCAGCTACTGGCACCAGTAAGAGGCAATCGCTGAGTCCTCTGTCCCCTAGTGCCAACCTCCAAATCCACAGGCAGGATCACCCACCACCCATACGTCATATGAGCCCTGGATTCTCCTCCTCTAAGTGAGCCTGCTTATATTTTCATGGGTAATCTGATCAGCTCCTGCATGATTTTGAGGCTGGCAGGGACTTCTTAGAGAAAAGCAATTTCTCAAATGGAGCCTAAGGCCCATGGATCAGGGAATCAGGATCTTCTGATCAGAATTTCTGATCAGAATCCCCCACCTGGACAAAGGAATTCCTGCACCTCCAGCAGCATGTGGAGTGGCCTCCAGGGGGGCAGTAGAGATCACCTGGCAAAGTCACCTGGACATGGGGTATGTCTGGGCATCAGGGGTCCTAACAGGGTGAGAGACTTCAACACCACCACCTGAGACCTAAAGTGAAAGTTATAGGCTTTCTATAGTGTCCCCTTTACCACCGACATAAAATTCTGGCTCGGTGTCACTCAGATCTGTCTCTTCTAGAATTTGCCTCTGTTTCTGGCAAAGGTCCAGTACTTCATGCCTCTCCGGCCCAGCCCATTTCTGCTAAAACCCAGTTACTGTCAAACCTCACTCAAGCACTGCATCTATCCTAGGAAATAAATGAACACTGGGGAGACTGAGCCACAGAATCTATGACCTGCCCTAGGAGCTCTCCCTGAGGACATCACCTACAGCACCTCAATGGCTCCTGCGAAACTCCATGTGTGCTTAGCAAGTGAAGAATTCTTCTCATGTTTCATAGTCACAAACAGGGATCTTGGCAGACTTCACTTATCGAAGCCTCTTATGGTCACCCAGGAGTAAGAAAAGGAGGACATTTCGGAACCAACTCTGGAGCAAGTTGGTAAAGCAAAATCCACTGAGCTGATGGGAGGTCTGCACGGGACACCCCTACCTCTCTGTGTCCCTTGGGGCTGAGCCTTCTCTGAAAACACAAAGCTCCTCAGCAGCAGCCCTGGCTGATTTGCATAACCTGCAGATATTATCAGCAAGCGCATAAGAAAGGCCTGGAAAGGAATGTACCCAACCTAGGGCCTCAGGGACCATTACTGCAGCACCTTCACCATGGCCTGGACTCCTCTTCTCCTTGGATTCCTGGCTTACTGCACAGGTGAGGAGCCCAGGCTCACACCCACCCAGACCCACAGAACTGTCACAAGCCTGACCCTGACACAGAGCTCAGCAGGGCACTGCCTGTGGGGGGAAGATGCTCAGGACCCAGTTTCAGGATGAAGGGCTGGAGGGCTCTGTGTGAGCCCTGAGAGGCTGTACTTGCCCAGGGAAAGAGGGTCAGGGATCTTTTTGTTCAAAGGCTCCATCTACCAGCCAGGCTCAGGGGTCCCAGGGGCTGAGACTGATGGGAGGGGTGCCCTGTATGCCCAGAGTATCCCTACACTCCAATCTAGTCCCATGGGTGGTGGCTTGTCAACGAAGAGATCCGAGTTTAAAAGCCACCTCTCCTTTTCTCTCTTGCAGGTTCTGTGGTTGCCTACGTTGTGACTCAGCCCCCCTCAGTGTCGGTGAACCTGGGGCAGACGGCCAGCATCACCTGTGGGGGAGAAAACATTGGAAGCACATATGTTTCTTGGTACCAGCAGAAGCCGGGCCAGGCACCCGTGACGGTTATCTATAGTGATAGCATCCGGCCCTCCGGGATCCCTGACCGGTTCTCTGGCTCCAACTCCAGGAACACGGCCACCCTGACCATCAGTGGGGCCCAGGCAGAGGACGAGGCTGACCATTACTGTCTATCATATAAGAGTGGTAGTGGTACTCCTCACAGTGACAGAGGCAGACGGGGAAGTGAGACACAAACCCCTTTCTTGTCCTTGTCACCCTCTCCTCCAGTCCCAGGAGGCCTGTGCACAGAGCAGTGAGCAGGTCTGATCCAGGTCCCCAGGTCTGAGGTTCACAGGCTGCTTCCTCTTCCCTGCCCTGCAGGTGGGCTCTGAAGAGGAGGTATGATGAACACAAAAATTACCATCGAATGAGATTCCATTTGTTTGAAGAGGCAGAGCATGAATGAACGTGTTCATTGCAGGTGTGGACGACCTTTGAACAGGGCCACATCTCACCTCTGGAGATGAAAACTGCAGCATCTGAGAGTAAAAATGCACGGATGACACTGACAAGAGATTAGATGCTGCAAAAGAGATTCACAAACTCCATGACGTCAAAGTAGTAACCATTCAAAATGAAATAAGGCAAAAAAAAAAAAAAAAAGACTGAAAGAAATGAACAGAGCCTCAGTTGGTTGTGGGACCACCTCATGCAGCCCACTGTGCTTGTAACTGGAGCCCCGAGCAGAGAAGACAGACAGGAGGGAAGAGAAGACATGCCTAAAAAGATATTGGACAGAAATATTACAAATTTGGTGAAGACAATAACTGACATAGTCAAGAAGTTCACCAAAGCTCAAGCACGGGAACCATGAGGCTTTGACAGTGTCGTCCACATCACATCCACAAAGGTAGATTGATCCTGTAAACCTTGAAGCAACAATAAACAAAAGCCCTCAATAACAGTTATAATGTCGTCCACACTACAGCAGCGAGTGACACACGCTCCTCACACAGAGGAATAGTCTATCAGAGAGCAATGTGAATCCACACAAAGGGATGCCGAACGTCAGTGTGGAAGAGTCATCTGCGAAACAGCCAGAGAGAACGTGCAGGTCGTCTGCAGAGGAATAAATACAGTGAGAGCAGAGTCTTATTATGAGCAACGCAAGCAAGACAACAGTGGAGAATGTTGGGTTTTTTTAAATATTTTTTAGATTTTATTTACTTATTTGTCACAGAGAGAGAGCACAAACAGGCAGAGTGGCAGGCAGAGGGAGAAGCAGGCTCCCTGCCGAGCAAGGAACCCGATGTGGGACTCGATCCCAGGGCCTTGGGATCATGACCTGAGCCAAAGGCAGCCACTTATCCAACTGAGCCACCCAGGCATCCCAGAAATGTCTTTTAAAAGAAAGGTATTAAACTATGTATCTGTAGGGGCACCTGGGTGGTTCATTTGGTTAAGCTTCTGCCTTTGGCTCAGGTCATGATCCTAGAGTCCCAGGATCAAGCCAATTGTCCCACTGCCTGCTCAGCAGGGAGTCTGCTTCTACCTCTCCCTCTCTGCCCCTGCCTCAAATTGCACACTCTCTCTCTCAAAAAAAAAAAAATCTTGAAAAAATTTGTTTCTGGAAAAGAAAAATCTGTCCACCTGAAATTCATTATCCAGTGAAAATATCTATCAAAAATGAAGCAAGATAAAACTCTCGGACTGCACAATGTCACATAATTGATCACCCACAGACCCTCACTACAGCAGTGAGTGACACACGCTCCTCACACAGAGGAATAGTCTATCAGAGAGCAATGTGAATCCACACAAAGGGATGAAGAGCATCAGCTATGGGAACTACATGGACAAACATAGAAACATCTGTCTTACCTTAATGTCTCTGAATGATAACTGTGTGAAGCCAAACATTATAACAATATGCTTGGTTCATGATGAATCTCAGAATAAAACTCATGACCACCATAGCCCAAAGTTGGGGGTAGGGTGAGAAGAAAATATTAAAATAGTCCTTGTTCTATGTGAAGTGATATAAAATCACTGGAAGGTAGATTTGGGGAAGGTAGATTGATCCTGTAAACCTTGAAGCAACAATAAACAAAAACCCCTCAATAACAGTTATATTTAATGAGGTGTTTTCATTAGGGTTCTTCAGACAGAACCAACAGGAGAGGCACAGCTGAGCCTTGAACAACATGGGCTGAATTGCTCGAGTCCAGTTACTCACAAGGGTTTATATGACAGTAAAATGTAAATGTATTTTCTCTTGTTCATGGTTTTTCCCAAATCTGTATGTTTTATTCCCAGGAGACAGCCAGGATGGGAGTGCTGAGCAGCCAGACAGGTGAAGGAACATTTCTCTGGTAGAGGGTGCCTGCCCGATCCGGGGTCTACCCCAGAGCAGAAGCCTGGTTTTCAGGGAGACAGGAAGGGTACCTCGTGGAACACTCCAAGGGGATGTGGGCTCCAGTGAGGGGCACACACCTGCAGAGTTATGGGGAGCAGAGAAGGTCCTTCTTTATTACCAGGGACCATTCCATGAGACATACCACGTTACCACACAGCCTTCTGGTCAATATGGAACTTGGTGAAGATCCATTTGATGGCATTTCCCAGCATGTTCCACCCCTTGGGCTGGGCTTCCATCCCCTTCACAGGGGGTGGGGTCCTCCCTATTCACTCAGATTTTGTTGTGCTTATGGATTTAACCTGAGAGCCAGCGGTGATCTCTTCAATCTGCACATTACTCCTTGGCTGCTGCCTCTCCAACTGGTCACAAGGGAAGGCCAGGCTCCATGAACCCCACTCAGCAGAGGGAGCTTGCGGGTCAAGTAGCTGAGCGCAGTTCTCGTCTGTTTGCCACATTGTTAGGGCTTGTCGGTGATGATGCACAGGTACTTGGGCATTAACCATATGCCCGTAAATGTTCTTGGCTGAGGACTGGAGCACGGGGTGAGCACAGTGCCCATCCTCACTGGACGCTCACATGCTACTGGCAGGGGCTGCAAGGGCCCCAGACACCAGCACCAGCTATCCTAATTTTCTTCTTCACAACATTTTCTTTTGCACTTCCTTTGTTATGAGAAGACAATATATAATACATATAACATATAAATTATGTGTTAATCCACTGTGTATGCTGTCAGGTTTCTGGTCAATAATATGCTATTAGTAGTTAGGGTTTGGGGGAGTCAAAAGTTATATGCAGATTTTAGACTGCACCTGTGTCAGCACTCCTAACACCTGCTTTGTTCAAAACTCAACTGTAATATGAATTTTTTACCAGCTGTTCCAAAAAATAAAAAATAAATGTGGTAGACTTCCCAACTCAGTTCATGTAGCCATTGTTACACTGATACCAAAAGTACACATCACAAAAAAACTATAGACCGCTCTCTCTTACAAATACAGGCATGGAAATCCCCAACAAACACTATCCAACTTAATCCATCAACATATAAAAAGAATTAGACACTGTGAACAAAAGGGATTTATTGCAACAATACAAGGGGTTTTAACATACAAAAACAATTAGTGCAATACATTATATCAATGGAATAAAACGCCAAACTCACATGATTATCTCAATAGATACAGAAAGAATTTGACAAATCCAACATCCTTTCATTAGGAAAAGACTTCCCACCCAGCAGATGAGCCACAATGACCGTCAGCTACAAAAAGGCTGCTGCTTCCACTTCAGTTTGCTCCTATTCACACAGGAACCATCCCTGTGATTCACCAAAACTGGAAACAAACAGCAAAATGAATTCTGACAACACATCACTCCAGCCACCCAATTTTTAACTTCTGAGAAAATATTACCTTGTAACTGACAAGTTTTAAATCACAGACACATTAGGTTCTCACTGTTCCTTCAGCCTCAGACAAACAGGAATGTTCCCGCAGGGACTGACTCTGCTGTCCCCAAACACATGTCCTCATGCCTGTTCCTTCTTCTCACCCTGACAGCAGCTCCAGTGTCACCTCCCCAGAGCGACCTCTTCCAACCTCTCCCCGCACAGTGTCATTTTGCCTGATACCCAACTTAAGTGTCTGCATATTACCTACTACTGAATGGTGTTTCCCTATCGTTATTTAATTAGTTCATTGATTTGTGGTCATTATTTCCCTATAGGTCACAAAATGTTAATGCAAAACATACAGGTGATAATCAAAGGTAGGAACAAATTCCCTCCCAACAAAGTCTGGAGACAGAAGCCTACTTTCTATGATAGTCTCCAATTCCAGGTCCCAAATCTACTCACTTTTTCTCTCAACATCTCAGCTATGGAGCTTTGCTTTTCATTCTTGCTGACAACAGACCTCACATGACTGCTGCAGCTCCAGGTATCACACCCATGTTCAAGAGGAAAGGCACTCCATATATCTGGTGTGTTTCCTTACTTCATGAGATCAAAAGTCCCCAGAAAGATCAAGAGATGAATGACATATCCATTGGCCAGTGCTGAAACACAGGGTCAGTTCAGGACAAGAAGGACGTAGGAATAGCAATGGTTTTG
>JAPYYM010004013.1:0-10539 GCA_028534135.1 Potos flavus
GCAGCTTGACTGGCTCCCCAAAGAGTATTCACGATAGGCCTGCAAGCCTGCAATCATGATTTCTGCAGAATCTAGCACAGAAAGACCGGACAGAGTGCCCTCGCTCTGATATCCTTGGATGCTTCAGCCAACATGGCTGCTCTTTGGAACGAGTCTAACTGTTACATGGATATGATGGGAATGGTCAGAATAATTGAGGCTTCTCAATTTACCATGTCCCTTTGGCAAACCAGTCTGTGCCGGTAATGTCAAAAACACCGGACGGCCCAAGTGAGATTGATTAAGTAGCCGTTAAAATTGCCAAGAAATGAGTTTTACTTGTAAATTTCACTGAGGATGGGTTCTTTGAAACCTCAAATATTACCAGGCTTGGGAATGTGAAATTATCTGCTACAGTCACAATAAACTAAGTGATGAAAGCCATTAGAAAGGGTGAGGGTGGCAGGAAGGCTTTTAATTTCTGTTCTGCTGCAGTGAGACAGCAATCCTTGTGGTTTTTCCGAGCCCCAAATGTCTTCCAAAGTCTGGGAAGGCTTCCGAAGCCCATTTCCAGACAGGCGTGCGAAAGATCCAGGGAGAGGATTTCTAACTACACGGAGTAACCAGTCATTGGCATTTCCTTTGTCTCTGATCTTCTACCACCACTAACGACACAGTCACGCCCTGTAAGTAAAAATTTTTAAAGAAATTCCAGGTTTCACATCATGAATGTATTCTTCATGGGTGTTCACACTTAGGATTTAAATAAACTTATCACGGTCTTTTTCATTAATGAGAAAGTAGGTAAAGGGACAAACTGTCACAGCTGATAAATAGCCATCTTCGTTTTATCTCGAAACCTTTCCTTTGGAGATGGAGACCAAAGCAGACCTAATCGCCTGCGTCTAATTTTACACTTCTCGTGCTTACAGGATAACTACACAAATGCATTGGATTTCAACTGTATAACTCTTCATTTTGCAATCCCACCCCCCGGAATCATGGAGAGTTGTGGCAAAAGCTGGGATTTCATGCTCCCTGGCCACTCGGTAAAGCCACTGAAGAGATCATTTTGCCGAACAGATCCTTGTCTTAGTAGAAGACCCGGAGAGAGAGAATTCACACCATTTCTCTTGTTCTCATTACAGCCACACAGGCCAATCCCTGATTTATGAGAGAGTTGATCTGTATGAATGGCGTCTATGCCGCAAAGGCTTTCCATTAGCTCTTTGGACGGGGAGACTCCAGTTGGCTCTCTGTTCATAATTTTAAAATATCCGAAGAATAATGGCTATGGACGCACTTGAAGGTTGGAGACCAAAAAGCTGTAGATTTAAAGAAAAAAGAGAGAGGGAAGAAAAAAAAAAAAAACAAAGAAAGAATGACCTCTTGCTCACTTAACGAAAACCAGAGTCTCCGCCAGATTTCCAAGCTGGCATTGTTTCACTGGTACCATCGCCTCGGGGCTCCTGTGTGTAATGTTTCCTTTAAAAATAGTGCACACGGGAAAGCGATGGGACAGGCAAACACTGCCACGGGAGAGCCTTAGCCTCCGTTCCTTTTAAAACGTGCGCTTAATCCCAAATGCATATAGCAAAATAGTCTTGAAGGTGATCAGTTTATGTAAGGACTCCTTTTGCCTTTACAAAAAGCAAAGCCACACACGCTCAGGTGTTGAATGTTTCTGTTTTTTTAACTTCCCTCACACTACATTCCTTGGTCTTGTGGCTCCGATGCCTAATTTCTCACAGCCAATAGCTTTTTCTGGCCAGGGAGAAAAGTGACCTTTCTTACTCGATTTTCTGAACGATGTAAAGTACCGTAATCACAACTCCCTAGCAAAGTTCCTCTCCAGGGCTCGGGAGCCCGAGGTTAAACCTGGGGCTAGCTGAAACCCCAGAACGACCCTGGGGAAATTTGGCTGCAAGCCTCCTTTGGCTGAAACAAAGAAACCTCTGGTAATTCTAAGGGTGATAGCAAATGCAAATTTTAAAACTTTTTTAAAGCTTACTATTTCTGGACTTCAAGTAGGATCAATTTCATGTACTTCTCTCCTTTTGTATACCCCTGCCTGTTGAAGTTTTCTGTAGCAACTAATGAAACATAAATTCAGGTTTGAGTTCTGTAGTTTTTTATCCTGTTTTTGATTTTGGTGTTTTGGGTTTCTTTTGTTTTGTTTTGCTTGTTTTTTAGTTGCACACACAACTTGGGTTTGGCCCCTGTTGTGTTGTACACCATTTTCAGAAGGAGGTGGGTGCCTGTGCGGGTGTATGGTGATTTCAAAGACCATCTTGGCAACATGACCAAGTGTGGAAAGCCCAGTGACCAACAGAAAATATCATTGTTGGAAGGAGAAAGGTAATTTGTCAAGGACACGAACATTTTTGGGGATGATCCTGGAACAATGAAGAGCCTCCCTCTGGAGGACTGCAGAGGTCCACTCCACCCCTGGCAGGTGAATCCCAAACTGTAGGCAAAGATTTAATTATTCCATAGCTATACACAATAAGTTTAACAAATTTGGAGGGTTTTCTGGCCCAACCAAAAACTTCATGGTCTGTTTATAGATGTTCACTTATCACCCATAGTTATTTCCTCCTTTGCCTGGATGGTCCTGCTGCTGCAGCATTTACAGTGGTAAGTTTTGTGTCTTTTAGAATGCAGGGACCCTCATGTAAATGACAAGTGACTATCAGCAAGTTTCTGAAAACTGTTACAAAGCTACAGATAAACCCTCCAACAGATGTGGTTTGATAAGTTCAAAAAGCCACTTAGAGAAATGTGTCAAGGTTCTTTACAACACTTTGTTTCTGCTTGACTATCAAAGGGATGAGGGGTTTGTAGGTATTTTGTCTTGTTTTTAATGATCAAGTGTATTCTTTCTATATGTCCAGTAAGGGACTAGAAATAAGAATAGCTGAATTTTTTTAAGATTTTATTTATTTGTTTGTTTGTTTGTTTGTTTAGCAGAGGGGATGGGAGAGGGCAGAAGGAGAGAGTGACTCTCAAGTAGACTCCACGCTAGGCATGGAGTCCCATGCCGGGCTCAATCTCATGACCCCAAGATCATGACCTGAGTCGAAATCAAGGGTGGGACGTTCAGCCAACTGAGCCACCCAGGCACCCCACAAATAGCTGAATTTTTAAAACATTAACTTTTATAAATGAAACATTTTATAAGTGTTTCCGTTTTGGTGGAAAGGATTATAATTAGAAATTTCACATTTCAGTTTGCCTTGTTATGGAGGTACCTGCCAGTCCCACCCACTTTGTGGAACTGTATATAAACTTGGTTTGGGTTGTAATGGATGCAATAGCCATGGATCTTGTAGTAGAAAAGCTCTAGAGACCATTGGTTGTGTTCCAAGGTATCATTAGCATATGAATAACCCAAGTCTGTTTCAAGTTAGTGTCAAGTAGCTCACTTGAGTAGGATTTATGAACATCTGAACACCTAATCCTCCAGAAAACTACTTTCAGCCACCATCCTTCTGACTTAGCAGCATCAGAATAAAGAGGAGAACCATTTACAGACCATTTTCCCAGCCTTTTTCAAACCTCTCCCCACCACTCCAGTCTGTATTAACAGTTTCCAAATGTCCCTGAATTTACCTTGGTCCAGCATTTGGGATGTCTCCAAGGGGCTTTCTAAAATAAAGTCTTAAAGTCTCCATCAGCATTTCTCTTGACATAGAAGTCTGTGCTAGCAGACCTTTAATATGGTCTTACACTAAGAGAAAGGCCCAGCCCTACAGAGTCTGAAAGAGCAAACACAGAAGCATTGACCCTCTCTGCCCCTGCGTTTTTCAGATACCAAGAGAAAAGGTTTCCTTTAACTTTTTAGAACATGCTCAGGTCTGATCAAATTAATTCATTGTTAGATTTGGGTTGTACAGTCCTGATTTTGCTTTCTGCTTCTGGCACTGATTTTCCATTAATGTTTGGAAGAATTGCTTGATTTCTATATTAGAGGATGTGACAACAACCATGGTTAAGGGGCCAAGATTTTTTTGGACATATTATCATCATTCATATTTTATATGGTGGGCTGATTTCCATATAAAACTCCAACAGATAGGTAGCTAGATACCTATCCATGTACACATTTGTATAAATATGGTCAGGGAGCACCCAGCATCGATGCCATCCCATAAAAGTTTCCGGTGTTCCTAAAACTCTCACTTGCTTAGATTTTATTTAAGCTTTATGAGACACATTAGCTTCAAGGCCCAGAACAGAACAGCAATGGAGGCGCATCTGTCAAAAATATTGAGTGTCATATCTGCCATCCATTTTTTATCAGAATCACTCTCAATCTTGCCAGTCTGTCCAACTAAAAAGAATAAAAGAATCGAGGTAGTCTGCTGGTGCTGGAATGAGGACAAACAAGACATTTGACTCAGCCAATAAAATTGAAATGCTGTAGGAGAAAGCCAAGGGGATAAAGAAGCCATCTGAATTAGAATGCGGACAAGACTTCATGGCCTGATTTTCTTTCTCAGTTCTACTTACTGAGACTGAACAAGAGGGTACTTACTGGTGGCATCCAAATGTCTCCTCTTTGCCAAACACAATATTTTTTCCAATGTGTAGTAGTGAAATGTATCTTTTATACTGATTTTAAAATTCCCTAGCCAGATTTTTTTTTCTGGAAAAATATAGCTAGACGAATACCATTGATAATCAGAAGTAGCCAACATTCTAGGGAAACAATTTCCAAAGAACACAGCTAAATTTTTGTATGTGCTGCCTCTTAGTGTTTTCTTTTGGATGGAACAGTTAGATTGGATTATGGAAAGGTGCAATTAAAGGGCTCAAGACGAGAAAGAGTTTAAAGCTGTCGAAGAAACACTTGGTGATGTGGGCCTTACGCTGCTCCTACTCCACAATGCAGTGCCTTTTTTTTTTAGGTGCCGCATCTGGGAGTGTGAGGTAATGCACAAGAAGAGGGAGGCCATTGGGTATAATTTGCTCAGATGAGAGTCTGCACGAGCTCAGTGACACCAGGAGGACTAATTTCCACAGCTGACTTGAGCAGTGCTTCTCCAAAAGAGTAAAAGGCAGCAACCCCTGGGCCCTGTCCATGTCTGACCACACAGGAAGACTAGAGTCATGAGCGAGGGTCTCCGCCTGTGCCCAGTGTCCTACATGCGCGTGGTCCCACTACACAAGGAGCCCTCAGAAGCTGGGAAGTCTAAAGTGTCCTGAACCCTCCACCCAGTGAATGTTGATTGATGGTCTTTCATCCATAGCTGTCAGAGGCGTAACGAAAGGCAACCACAAGTCCTGTCCTCCAACGCCCATCATCTAACGAAGGAAGACCAAAATGGCATTTGAATTCAAATCAAGAAATATTTTTTAAAGGTCCACTTAGGGATCCTAGTGTGTTAGGCACTGGAGATGAACCAGACAGAATTCCATGCCCCTGTGGAGCTTGGATTCTAAAGCCATCCTGCCCAATAGAACTTTCCACGGTGACAGAAATGTCCTCTCTCTGTGCTGTCCATCAGAACATCACTAACCACATGTGGCTACTGAGTAGTTAAAACGTGCTAGCACAAATAAAGAACTGATCTTAAATTTTTATTTAAGTTTTATTTATTTACATATAAATGGTCTCATGTGTCTAGCGGCTACCATATTGTACGAAATAGTTCTAGAGCAGAGCTACTTATTTGAACTTCCCGTAGTAATGAAATGTTCTGCATCTGTGCTATCTCGTAGGGAGGGTAGCCACTAGTCATGTGTGGTTAATGAGCATCTGAAGTGTGGTGACTGAATATCTAATTGTATTTCATTTTAGTAAAGTTCATTTAATTTTATTTAATTTAGAATTGCGTATTAAATAAATATTTAGATTTTATATTTTATTAACTTTCAGCTTGAAGAAACTGGTGTGGCTAGTGAGTGCTGTTTTGGACAGTACAGTTCTAGAAACTTGTGCTTCATGGGTCAGCAGCATCAGCAACTTGGGATGTTAAAAATTCAGCCTCTGGGGGCCCCTGGGTGGCTCATGGGTTAAAACCTCTGCCTTCGGCTCAGGTCATGATCTCAGGGTCCTGGGATCGAGGCCCCACATCGGGCTCTCTGCTCAGCGGGGAGCCTGCTTCCCCCTCTCAGTGCCTACCTCTGCTTCCTTGTGATCTCTCTCTCTGTCGAATAAATAAATAAAATCTTAAAAAAAAAAAATTCAGCCTCTGTGTTTTAACAGGATGAAATTTTGAGAAGCACTTGTCTAGTAGAGGCAGACAAATAATAAAATAAAGTAAAATAAAATAAAATAAAATGTGAATTATATGTGTGTGTACAGAGAGATGTGTGCATGTCTGTGTGTGTATGATTGAGAACGTGGATTTGGATGAGGATGAGAAGTTCTGTGTGGTACAGAATAAATCAGGGAAGTAGGACAGGGAGTGTGCAGTGTAGAGAGGTTTCGATTTTTAAAAGAATGATCAGAAAAATCTTCACTGAAGGGGCTTCTGGGTGGCTCATTTGGTTAAGCATCTGACATTTGATTTTGGCTCAGGTCATAATCTTGAGGTTGTGATATCGAGCCCTGCATCAGGCTCCGTGCTGGGCATGAAACCTGCTTAAGATTCTCTCTTTCCCTCTCCCCTTCAGCTTTCTTCTTTCTCTCCACTCCCCTCCCTTCCTCCCTCCCTTCCTCCTTCCCTCTCAAAAAAGAAAAAAAAAAAAAGTCTTCACTGAAAAGGTGACTTTGGAGAAAAGACTTGAAGGAGGTTAGGGAAGAGGCAGTGTGGACATCTGCAGGATGAGTGTTTCAGGCAGATGGAACAGCAAATGCAAAGGCCCTGAGGCAGGAGCAAAAACCCTGATGCCTTGTTCCAGGAACTGCAAGGAGGCCAGCGTGGTTGGAGCAGAAAGCGTGGGGCAGGGTGGCGGAAGGTGGGGTCTCAGAGGTAATGGGGACAGCTTGTGTAAGGCTGGTGCCATTGCAAGAAATTTGGATTTACTCCCAATGAGCCTGGGGAATTTTAAGCAGAAGGAATAATATGATTTGACATATTTTAAAGGGGGCCCTCTGGCTTTGTGTTGAAACAGTGACACCAGAATACAAGCAGGGAGACTACCTAGGAAACCATTGCAACAATCTGAGTGAGAGATGAGAGGTTTGGATTAGGGAGGTGGGGGCAGAAGTGATAAGTGGTCAATCTCAGAGTATGTTCTGGAGAGAACACCTAAAGGATTTGCCTAGGGGCACCTGGGTGGCTCAGTTGGTTAAGTGGTTAAGCATCTGCCTTCAGCTCAGTTTATGATCCCAGGGTCTTAGGATTGAGCTCTGCATCTGGCTCCGTGCTCAGCAGGGAGCCTGCTTTTCCCCCTCGGTCTGCCCCTCCCCCTGCTTGTTCTATCAAATAAATAAATAAATAAATAAATAAATCTTAAAAAAAAAAAGGATTCGCTTACCATTACATGTGGATTGAAAGACAAAAGGAACAAAGATAACTTCAAGCAAACAGAAAAATATTCTAGATTTATTAATAAAGACTACAAAATAAAGTCGATATTATTTCCTGTGCTTGTGCTCTGCATGACAAAACCTCCAAAGATCTGTCCAGTGCATTCACCTATCCATACCGGCAACTGGAGCAGATACTATATAGAAAGACTAGAGTCAACCCTCCATCAAACTCCTTGCCTTGTTATGGAACTTCAGCTTTTCTCAATGTTGTTTAGGGGCTGAGAACTCATTCTCAAGCAGATTGCCTCCCAACTAAACCTCCGTATAGAAATTCTGGAGTCATTCCTGTCTATTAGTTCTCTTCCCAGGGAACTTTCTGGAAAGCCATCCAGAGACTACTTGACACCTCCATCTGCCAACTCCCTTGGATCCTGGCTGACCCTGCACTCAGCAGGCCCCCTCCAGCCATCTCTTAAGTGGTGTCTCCTGGTTGCACTTGCTTTTCCCAGAATTCAGTCATTGTAGGCCAACAATTACCAAAGATTTTGGTACTCATTTAGCTTATTCAGCCAATATTTACTGAGCCCCAACTATGTGCCAAGCACTTTCTTAGGTACTGAAAATGTGAAAAGAAGACACAATTCCTATGCTTGTGAACTTACTTTGTTTAAAGAAAGACAGGCTACAAATAAATAAAAACATAACACAATATCTTGTGATGATAAGGACTATGGAAAAAACTAAAGTAGTTTAAGGGTAGGGTGCACGCCCCAGGGGTGCGAGTGCTATTTTAGATAGTGGTTAGGGAAAGCTTCTCTGGGGAGATGGCAGGCAAGAGAAGGTATTTGCGCTGTAGCAATGCAAACAATTTGCAATTGAATGCTGTTATTAGCTTCCTATGACAAATTACATATTACCCCCAAAACTGGCAAACCATGCAACAAACATTTACTATCTCACAGTTTCTGTGGGTCACAGAACCATATCACCGCTGTGTCACAAGTTTTCTTTTGCACAAGTTTTCTATTGCACAGAAAGTGGGAGTAGTTCAGCTGGATGGTTCTGGCTCAGGATCTCTCAGTTAAAATACCGGCGCTAGCTGAAGTCATCTGGAGGCTTGACAGGCTGGAAAGCCCACTTGCAACTTCATCAGTGGCTACGGGCAGGAAGCCCTGCCAGATAGGCCGCTCTATGGGCTGCTCATGACACAGTGACTGGTTTCCCCCAGAGTGAGTGATCCAAGAAAGACGGTGAGAGATAGCAAGCAGGAAGCCACATGTTTTTAATGACCTTGTCTTGAAATGACATGCCATCACTTCTGGTGCATCCCGTTGGGCACAGAGACTGACCCTGATACAGTGGGGGAGGGAACCCCAAAAGCCATGAATTCCAGAACTCTCTTGGAGGCTGGCTACATCAAATCCGTAGCCTCCCATTCTTGGGAGCCTTAGTTACTCAGTCGTGCTATGGACCACCTCTTCTAATCCCTGTCTCTCAGGAACCAAGAGGAGAAAAGCAGAAAGGGAATGAAGAAGAGGAGTGGAAGGAAGAAGAGGAGTAAGAGGAGAAAAGAAATAGAATGAAAAGAAATTTCTGCATTTTCTTTCGAAAAGTCTTTCAGTTTTGTAGCTCCTAAATCCAGATCATGTCTAGACACTCCCTGCATGTCCTGAGACTCAGTACCAGGCCTTGTGCAATATGGCAGCTTACTCAGTATCTCGAGATTCCTTTCTCCCATGAGCAGTCACTCCAAATATCCCACAGAGAAAGGAGTTTCCTAAGGATTTCATTTCCCCAAAGTTATGAATTATACCAAATGTTCCTCTTATAACCCAAAAGTGAGCTACAAGACAGTTTTTATTATAAATAATTACTTTCATTAAACCTGTTTGAAGACATTGTCTGTTTTACGATCCACTATCCCTTATTCAACATCTGACACTCTTAATTCACTCAGGTCTCTGCAAAATGTCTCATGCAATAAATTTCTCTTTGGGTCTAGTTCCAGGAAAAAAATTTATTCTGGAGGCAAGCTTGCCTGCTTTCTTTTAACAGTCCATGGAGTTGACATATCTCAGTATATTTCTCTGTCTTCCTTTGTTTTCAGGAAATCCAGAAAAATAATTAAGGCCAAACTATAATCTTCAGCTCTTTCTAGTTAACTAGTAACATCTATTCTTTCTCTATATATCGTATGATTACTCTTCTCTTTTTTCATGGTGTTTAAAGTTATATACCACCTCTAATCCTTTTTGCAGTAGGCAAGATTTATATTCCAAATAAATAGTAAATTATGACAGCTTCAGCCAAGAGCAAATGATTTTTGACTCAAGCTCCAAAGCTTAGGTCCATATACACAAGCACTGTCACTCAGTTCCGGGGGCACTGTTGAAAATGAAGGACTCTTAGCTGATCCCTCCAGTCTCCTGAGAATGATGCTGTCTTTTCTACGTGTTCTTTTTGAAAATCATGGAGCCAGCAGGAGATGATTCAGATTTATCCCTCCTTTGAGTCAACTTGGATACTATTTTTTATGTCCTGAATCGTGTCTCTTTATCACAAACTTCCTACGTTGAAGTCCCAGGCCCAATAACTTAGAATGTGATTATATTTGGTGATAGGGTCTTTACAGAGGTAATTAAGTGAAAATGAGTTCATTAAGTTAGACTCTAATCAAATATGATTGGTGTCCTTACAAGAAGAGGAAATTTGGACATAGACAAATACTATGTCCAAATAGTATAGAAGACTGTGTGAAGATACAGGGAAAAGACAGACGGGCCAAGAAGGAAGGCCGCGGGAGAAACAACCCTGTGGCCACCTTGATCTTGGCCTTCTAATCTCCATAACTGAGCAAATAAATTCCTGTTGTGTAAACCACCAATCTGTGGTACTTTGTTATGACAGTCCTAGTTAACGAATACACTATTATATCCCCCTACAAAGGAATAAAAAACTAAAGCCTTCAATATTTTCATAAGTGGAGTCAAACCAGAATTGTCCATAGTTTGGTTTGTAGCTATGAAACCAGGCTGAGCGTAGGGAATATAATGACAAAAAGCAATCATGTTAAAGATATTGACTATATCCCAAGTGAACTTCTGGAAGTATCTAAAGCATGGGCAGCCTGATCAAGA